>VZRX01000320.1:12835-30380 GCA_013398075.1 Notiomystis cincta | reverse complement strand
CATAAGAAAGACATTTCTGCTGTAGGGAAGAATCTCTCATTGTTCAAGATTTTTACGGTATTTTAAGTCATTTTATTGTATATGTTGCTGTCTTACTAAGTTGGGAGAAAAGTGTTGGGTTCAATCTGTTAAATGCAAGAATTGACTATTTCAGTTGAACAACTTGTGAGTGTCTATTCAGTTACTGACAGGAAAGCTCAAAAAGGACATCAGCTAATATAGGTGTATTGTAGGTATTAGAGAGCTTTAAAAATAAGGAACATTACTTACTTTTTGTTATATGACCCACAATCTTCCCTACAAGTTAATGAAAATTTTATATATATGCATTTGGTGTATACAATACATGGAATACATACACATCATACATATAATATGTAATACTTTATTGTATATAATATATAATATATTGTATATTATACATATGAATTTTACATGTATATGTGCATATATACATATATTACCTGTCTGCCTCAGGAGTATGTGTTCATTTTTTCAGAGAAAATGGAAAGGACTACAGCGAGATGTTGATTTCTTTCTTCAAAGATCTTAACTTTTTCTAATTAATTTCTTTTCCGATAATAAAAGTTATGAAAGTAAAAAAATGAAGTGTGATGCTAGATATGTGTGATGCTAGATAGGATTTTTTCTAAGTGCTGGGGAGAAGAGTGTGATTTTCTGATCAGTGAAGGCAAGTCCACAGCAATTAGAATGATGTTTCCCTCATCACAATCATTAAAGAACATGCAAAACAGTATATTAATTTGCACTGATTTAGCTTCAGTTGTTGCTCAAATGTCCTTCTGAGATTTACTCTGAAAATTAAATTGACAGAACTATTAGGCAATACATATTTAGGTAGTGGCATACAAATATATATAAATGCATAAAACATCATGTCAGAGCTGCATAAATCTGACATTAAAGTAGAGAAATGCTACAAAAGGAGAGTCTTTTACATCAGAAACCTAACTCTTAAAAATTCCTTTGAATTCTTGAGGTCATCCTCAGCTGTTCTGTTTCCTATACTCATAGTGACACAGACTATGAAAGGCACAGACAATATCTGAAAGGCCTGAAATAAAATTGCATTGAGACTGCTTGATGAAACATAATAGCCACAAGTCCGTGGGTCCTGATGAGATTTAGCCCAGTGTCCTGAGGGAACTGCCTGATGTTATTGCCAAGACACTCTCCTTCATATTTGAAAAAGTTTGGTGGTCAGATGAAGTCCCTGCTGACTGGAAAAAGGGAAAAATTTTCCCTAATTTTAAAAAAGGGAGAAAAGACAAAAGATCTACAGGCTGGTGAGCCTCACATCTGTGCTTGGGAAGATCATGGAGCAGATCCTCATGGAGGTAAGGTCAACACACATTCAATACAAAGGTGTGATCTGGCCAGAACAGCCTCACCAAAGACAAATTGTGCCTGACCACACTGGTGGCCCCCTGTGATGGAAGGACTACAGTGGTCATCCAGGGAAAACTGACCAACATCATCTACCTCAGCTTCTGCAAGGTCTTTGACCTGTTCCCACATGCCACCTTTGTGGCCAGATTGGAGAGAGTGATTATTTCCTGGTCAGTGGTTCCCTGGTCAGTGATTTTACATCCAGGTGGAGACTGGTGGCAAGCACTGTCCCTCACAGCTCAGATATGGGACAAAGCTCTTGAAATCTTCATCAGTGACACAGCCTGTGGGATCAAGTGCAGCCACAGCAAGTGTGCAGATGACAAGAAACTGAGCAATGCAGCTGACATAACAAACTAACAGGATGCCACCCAGAGGGACCTGCCAAGCTCAAGGAGTGGACCCACAAAAACCTAGTCAGGTTCAACAAGTCCCAGTGCAAGGTACCACACCTGGGTTGGGCTCATCCCAGACATGAGTACAAACTGGGAGAACTCATTTAGAGCAGCCTTATGGAGAAGGGCTTGAAGGTTGCAATGGATGAAAAGCTGGACTGGAGCTAAGAGTGTGTGACCACAGCCTAGAAAGCCAATCACATCCTGGGCTGCATCAAAACAGGAGTGAGCAGCAGGTTGAGGGAGGTGATTCACCCCCTATTCTCTGTCTTCATGACACCCCACTTGGAGTGTTGTGTCCAGCTCTTTAGACCTCAGCAGAAGACATGGACCTCTTGGAGTGGGTCCAGAGGAGGGCCATGAAGATGATCAAAGTGTGGGAGACCTGGTTTTATTTGGGCTGGAGAAGAGAAGGCTCTGGGGATACCATATAGGCTTCCAGTACATAAAGGGGGCTTATAAAAAAAGAGAAAGTGTGACATTTTATATGTGCATGCTGTGAGAGGAAATGGGGGAATAGTTTTAAATTAAAAAATGGAACGGTTAGGTTACATGTGAGGAAGACATCCTCTACTCAGAGGATAGTGAGGTACTGGAATGAGTTGTCCAGAGAAATTGTGGAACCTGGTGAAGTGGAAAGTGTCCTTGCCCATGGCAGTAGGGTTGAAATTTCCAGTGATTCAGTGATTCAATAACACACCTTCTTATCACCAGCACTTTTAAAACAAGCCAAATAAATCAACTGAACTCTTTCAAAGAGTTATAATACTTTAATGATGTTGTGAACTATTAAAATTTTAAAATACTGAACAAGGTTTCCATAATGCTGGCAAGTAGAACATTTCAAGTTTGTTATAGTACATAGCATGGAAACCATGTACTTTTACTGAGACCTCAGGTGGGAGAGAATTTCTGTATCACTCCTGCACTATATGAAATGAATGTTCATTTTGATCACATTGCAGATAAATGAAATATTGAATTAACATACTTGGCTACATAAGGAAACAGTAGAAACATAAAAAGTCATAGATCTTTACTCCTTCTACATCTTTACATTAATTTCCTTAGCAGTTACATTCAGAGCAATAAATATTAACATTTTTGAACTGAGAAGATAAATGACTACTTGCAAAATACAGATAGAATTCAATTCAAGAAAGCAAGGTCTAATAGATAACCAATATATTCCATGATTAAATTTCATATTACAGAGGTAGTCAGTCTTTCTCAGGCCAAGAAAAGAAAGCACAGAGTGTGAAAGAGACATAGAGAAAATACCAAGCTACAGCATCTCTTACACCATTCTTCACTTCCTCTCACCTTCCCCATAATAGTCTCTGAGTCACAAGAACATATCACAAGCCCCTACACTCACCACACACACTAGCTCTTGGCTTCAGCTCAATTCAGAAGACAGAGTTAAAAAAAAAGTAAGAAAAAGGGAGAAGCATAAACATAACCTGTACATCACTCTGTTGGCCATTCCTGTCACAGGAGAAACTTGTTGAGTGAGTTTGCCCAGGAAAAAGAAAAATCACCACATGAGAAGGATGGTCCCTAAATCTTTAATTCAAACACCTGAAGAACTCTGACTTACCTGTGCAGCAGGAAAGATGAAAACACTTGCTTCATGACACAAAACCATTCTAAGAAATCAGTGTTTTGCTAAATATCTACAATGTGAACAGTTTTTTTTATCATCAGTTCTCTTAGCTTTTGGCCTCACTTCTCTGCATTTTAAGGTTTAAATTGTCTTTTGTGCATTCATCAATATTTCCCTTAAAATTCCTTTTCTGAGTATAGGCTAAATTTACATCGAGTACATTTCACCAGGAGTATTAACAAGGTAGATTTTTGTTTTCTTATTAAAGAAAATAATTTTCTATGCTGAAAAATTGTTGGGATCACTTACTATTAAAAGGAACTTGCAAAGTAAGTATCAGCTACAATAAATGTGATGGGAGAAGATGACAAACAGATAGACAGGAGAGAAAGAATTTCTGATATTAAGAAGAGTTGACCATGTGATTACACAAAAATTCTTGTTTATTGAGAAAAATTATATGTTTATAGATTATAGGCCCAATTCACCATTTTAATCTAATTTTATGTTGCTCTTTACCTTGTTAATTCTAGAGACTAAGGCTAAAATACTGAGGCTGGTACTAAGATATTAAACTTTGCCAAGATGTGATCTAAGCTACCTATTGGTTTGCATTGCTCTGTTGCTTCACATTCATAATTTCAGCATGAAATATTACCTTTTAATGGAAGGCAACATTTGTAACCTATATTTGCAAGAAGGATAATGCTGTCAGAATAAAAATTTTCCCCAGCCTTCTGTAAGAACTCAAAGTCTGTATACTAAGAAAAGAATGGACATGCCAAGAAGTTTAAAGATATATGCTTACTATATTATAATCATTTTTCTGTAACTCTTACAGTTTTGTTGATTTGAAAATTTGTTTCCTCTTGCAAAGGCATCTAAAACTATAATTAAAAGCATATTCTATTTCTGGTAAGTTTGAAAATAGAAATTGCTAATTTAAGAGAGCACTGACTTTTTATTATATTCTTGAAAACTCACTAGAAAAAAATTCATTATATGTCTTTCCCCTTAGTGTAAATCCCAATTGTCACTTAATCTGAGTAATCTTTTGCCAGATTACATTTACATTGTGATGAGTTTTCCTTTTTTTTGGTGGGGCCTGTAGGAGTGGCTTCTGTGTCAAGCTGCCAGAAGTTTCCCCACGTCTGAGAGACCCAGTGCCAGGTGGCTCACAGGTGGAGCTGCTGTTGGTCAGGGCTGAGCCCATCAGTGACAACGGCTGTGCCTTCGGGATCACAGATTTAAGGGGGAAAAGATACTGCGCAGGAGCAATTGCAGACAGAGACAAGAGGAGTAAAATTACATGAGAGAAACACTCCTGCAAAGAAGTCAGCGAAGAAGGAGGTGGAGGAGGTGCTGCAGGTGCTGGAGCAGAGATCTCCCTGCAGCCCATGCAGATCCATGGAAGGCAGAGATCCAGGGGCAGCCCAGGAACGAGACCCACACTGGAGCAGGGGCACATGGCCCAAAGGAGGCTGTGCCACCTTGGGATCCTGCTGCAGGGACTCTGAGCATGACCTGTGGACCTCTGGAAGGAGGAGCCCATGTGGAGCAGGTTTGCTGGCAGGACTTGTGACCCCATGGGGGACCCATGCTGGAGCAGCTCATTCCTGAAGGATCAGCACAGGGGAGAGACCCACAGGGGAGCAGTCTGTGAAGAACTATATCCTGTGGGAAGGACCCGCACTGAAGAAGTCATGCAGGACTGTCTCCTGTGGGAGACACCCTGCAGTGGAGCAGAGGAAGGGTGTGATCAGTTCTCCTCCTGAGGAGGAAGGAGTGGCAGAGACAATGTGTGATGTATGGACCACAGCTGCCATTGTCTGCCCCCTGGACTGCTGGATGGAAGGAGGGAGAGAAAATCACAGTAAAGCTGAGCCCATGAGTAAGGGAGACATGGGAGAAAGACACTTTGAGATTTAGTTTTTATTTCTGACCTTTCATTTGATTGGTAACAAAATTAATTAGTTTTAATTTTTTGTATGTCCAGTCTATTTTGCCCATGATTGGCAAAATTTTGCTAATTAGTGAATGATTTCTCCCTGTCCTTATCTCAACCCATGAGACTTTCATTGTGCTTTCTCTTCCCATTCTCCTTCTAGTAGAGTGATAGCACAGCTTTAGTGGACACCTGTCAGGCAACCAGGGTCAACCCCGCACAACTTCACTAGATTTCTCTACCAAATCCACTAGTTCAAGTGCTGTTTTGAGAATTAATACACTATTTTGTTTATCATCTAAAATACCTCTGAAATTACCTCTGTTTTCTCTTTGAATGATTTTGAGCACTCCTCATATGTGAGTTTTTGTTTCCTGAACAATATTACATTCATAAAAAGCCTGACTCCCTCTTCCAGAGAAGGGTTTAGTGAGAATTACACTTCATATTGCAGCAGCACTAATTGATCCTGTGCTCACTTGCCAGCCACAGCAGAAGGAAGCCTTCTGAGGACAGCCTTCCAAGAGGAAATCCATAGAAGAATTTGGGCCTCCTCTAGTCTCTGTTTTGAAAGAGCCAGGCAAGCCTGAAATGGGTAAGATGCACTTTTAATTTCACTGTAGAACAGTGTCCTAAAATGTTATTTTTTAAGTGTGAGATCTAACTTCTAAGATCAAAAGCTTTATTCTTCTCAGTCAGTGATAGTCCTGCTCAATATAATTAATGTGTTTCATACTTTCAGGCTCTCAAAAATGTAAAATATCAAGGCTTTACCAGAAATATTACTTGATAGCAGCAGCAAGAGCAGTAAATTGCAATTTACCTTCAAAGTCAATTACATCATGCCAATAATTCTTCCTTACTTTTTACTGCAAGTCTGCTGTATAATTCACTTCATGTAAAGATTCATTTAAAATTTCCCAAATGGCTAATATCACCAGGAACTTAAAAATTAAGAGACTGCCAATGGCTTTTTTTAGGATTCAAGCAACAGCCTGAGCTGATGTAAATGCATCAAAAATCTGCATAACCTATTAATGTTGTGTAGCTTCAAAACGTAGAATCAGACATACAGAAACATGCAGAATCTGAGATAATTTGGGGCAGTGATATGTTTCAGGAGATTGTTAGAAGTGTGATATGAACTCTTAAAATGGCTTTTCTTTAAGAAATACTAAGAAGGAAAATACAGTTGGACATCTTTGTGTCCCTCTTCTGTATTCTCTTCAACAGTTCCATGTCCTTCCTGTGCTGGGCCCCCAGCTCTGGGCGCAGTGTTCCAGGTGGGCTCTCTCCAGAGCAGAGCAGAGCAGAGCAGAGCAGAGCAGAGGGGCAGAATCCCCTCCCTGCCCTGCTGCCCACACTGCTTTGGGTGCAGCCCAGGACACCTTTGGCTCTCTGGGCTGGGAGTTTGGCTCATGGTTGGGTCATGTCCAGCCTCTCACCCACCAGCACCCCCAAGTCCTTCTCACAGAGGTGATTTCAGTTTTTCATTTTTTTCTGTCCTCTGCAGGCACTTTGTTTGTTAAATGAACAGAGGTTTTACTTTCATCCAAGAAATTCCTGTCATATTGGTGGAAAGGGGGTGCTGGTGGGAAGGGAAACCCATTTTCTTTAGAGGAAATGTTAATTCAAGAGCGTTTCCACCTAAAATTGTTTCTAAACTGTGACAGTCCAGATAAACGACTTCTGTAGCTCTTCTCTTACCCATAGACAGAACCACTTAATCACAGGAGACCACCAGGCTGGTCAAGAATTTGCCCTTGGTGAAGCCATGATATAAGTTTATCTATCCTGTGTATAAGAACAGCAAGTGGAATATGAGTCACCAGTGT
The DNA here is from genome assembly GCA_013398075.1 of Notiomystis cincta. Taxonomy (NCBI): domain Eukaryota; kingdom Metazoa; phylum Chordata; class Aves; order Passeriformes; family Notiomystidae; genus Notiomystis; species Notiomystis cincta. The sequence goes on along the minus strand of VZRX01000320.1, from coordinate 23,189 downwards.
GGTAGTCGGGACAGCCAGCAGTTCCCTGGGTTGCTTCACACACAGCACAGCTGGTAGGTCAAGGGAGGGTTGGCACACACTCCCCTGGCCCCACCTTGAATACTGTGAGCAGTTTTGGGTGCCTCAATATTGGAGGACGTTAGAGGAGTGGAGGAAGCTCATGGAAAGGGAGAATAATATCTAGCTGTTCAAAGATAGGGAGTAGTAGTTAAGGAGAGTATAAAAATCTGTATGTTGGGTATAATATTGGAATAGGTATGTGGTATAAGCTGCAAATGTTGGTAAGATATCCTAGTAATGAGAATCAAATACAATGGAAAGGTTTGAAGATAAGTGCATTTATTGAATTGTGTGGGACTGAGCATGACACAAATGATACAGAATAAGAGATGGAAACTGTAGTGGGTCTGGCTGGGATGGAGTTAGATTTCCTCATAGCATCTGTCCTAGTGTTGTTTTTTGTACCTAGAAAGGTGCTAATACATCAGTGTTTTGGCTACTGCCAAGCAGTACTCCCACATCAAGGCTGTCTCTCCAACATCCCCCCTGGCCCACAAAAGCACAACTGACCCAAACTGACCTATGCAGTATTCTATACTGTATAATCTCTGCTCAGCAATAAAAACAAGGAGTCTGAGGAGGAAGGAGCAACGGAGACAAAGTGTGATGAACTGATAGTAGCCTCCATTCCCTGTCTTCCTGCACGGTGCAAGGGGAAGAGCTGAAAGACTCAGGAGTAAAGAGGAGCCAGGGAAGAAGCAAGGGATGAGGGGAAGGTGTTTGAATATTTGATTTCATTTCTCATTACCCAACTCTGATTTGATTGGTAATGAATTAATTGCCAAATATTAAGTTTGTTTTGCCAGAGGTTGTAATTGCTGAATAACCTTTCTTCCCTTGTCCAGTGGAGAAGGGAGAGTGATAGACCAACTTGGTGGACACCCAGTGTCCAGCTACAGTCCACATGGGGAATTGCTGAGGGAGCTGGTGTTATTTAGCCTGGTGAATAGGACTTGGAGGGGAGATTTCCCACTTTCTTTGTCTACTTCAAAGGAAGTTGTAGAGAAATCTCAGTCTCTACTCCCAAGCAACAAGTGATAGTACAAGAGAAAATGTCTTCAAGTTCTGCCAGGTGAGGTTTGGGTTACATTTTAGGGAGAAAGTCTTCGCTGAAAAGTTTGCCAGGCACTAGCACCGGCTGCCCAGGCAGGTCATTGGTCACTGTCCCTGGACATATTTAATAGGCCTTGCACATGTGGCCCAGCCCTTGAGGACAGGTCTAGGGATGGCCTTGACAACATCAACAGCTGGACTCGAATCCTAAAGGTCTTTTCCAAACAAAAAACTTATATAAAAGACAGAACTTCTGCTCCCTTATGATCTGAAATATTGATATGAAATGGTGGTATTTTTTATTCAGGAAAAATAGCACAGACGACAAACACTTCTTTTAAAGCCACATCCTAAGAAAGATGTTTCATGTTCTCATCAAGGAGAAGGTAATTTGAAATGCCATATTCCAGGAAATATATTTCAAGCAAAAGCAGTTGCTACATCATTGATCAAGCCAATGGCACTGCATTTAAAAATAACACAGACATGGATACATCTCTGGGAGACAGCAGAGCATAATTATTACTTCTGTCATATTTAACTGCTACTACAATTATAAAATATATTTTCCTTACAAAAAAATTATAGAGACAAAGTGAAGCAACAGGGAGTTTTCACGTTTCATCTTCAAAGGAACAATCTGTGATGGAAACACACCACTTTCATTAAAAAAAGTGGGAGTTAATCACAGAAGAGTGAAGGAAGTATGCAGACATAAATACACTAAGGTGGATATCTCCTGACAATGCTGTGGTTTACTTCATTCTTAAATTTGAGCCACACCTGTTAATTTTCCCAGAAATGGAGTAACTTCAAATGTAGAGTACAGTGTTGTTATAGTGCTGTCAGTGTGTGCACTGCTGCACACCACAAAGGGAAATCACAGGAAACATGTAATACAAGACATAATTCTCTGTGACAGAGTGCCAAAACTGTAACCTTTATTTGCTCAGTATCCCCAAAGATTTCAGCTCCTCAGAAGGGTAGCAATTCAAGGGCACTAAATTCAAGACCTCTATAAAAAAATCTGTCATGTTTACAGAATGGAAACAGCAGAGAAATAGTAGCCTCTACTCTCAGCTTTTTACTTTTACCCGATGTACAATGTTTCGTATTCTGCCTGTTCCGTGGTGTGCAAATTTAGTAAGGTTAATTAAGAGGTAAAAAGAGAATTGATAAAATAATAAATTAAGATGTGAAGAGCTACTGGATAGAAAAGTCTTGTTTTCCTTAATGAGTTTTCCTGTTCTTACTGACAAAAGACATGAGCTGAAATTCAACCCCCTTGTGCACTGAGAAAATATTTGTCCCCTGTCCTTTAGATTTATGCCAATACTATTTCCATACTTTGTCAAAATACCTGTCAATCCCAGATTAGCTCTCTAGAGGAAAAAAAGTAAGTTTATTATCTTTTCCAGTGACCCAACTTTGACAACCACTGGTATATTTTTACCTTACACAGAACATAGTTTAACTTGAATTCCTTATTTGGTCTTCTGGCACCCTTCAGTCTGGCACGTGACTATTTTTGCAGTACACATTTTCAAATGTAAATTAATAAATTTGGTTAGTATAGATGCTAACACTGCTCTCCCAAATTATTTAAATGGCCATGTCATTCATGTGTTATCATTCTCACAGCTTCACCTCTAGGAAATATTATATCTGCAAGCTATTTCATATTTTGCTCTCAGGTTATTAGATAGATCCAAAAATGATTCAAATTTCTTCAGTGCATAACTACTAGACACATTTTCAAAAAGGATATTAAAAGATCAAGAAGCAATATGACAAAAAAACCAGGATATAGAAAAGATGTCAAAAAAATACATTGAAGACTGGAAATTTTTGCTCAGAAAGAAGGCAAGTAAAAAGAGATATTATTTGACTTTAAAGAATGGCAGATTAAATGCATTTCCAGATGTCAGCATGCAGAATTAATTTGACAGATAGTGAGGGGGTTAATGTCTTTATTGTTCTGGCAAGTAGAAAATATTGTTAATGTTTCCCCAGGCATTTTCAAGCCCCATCCTTCTAACTTATAGGTAACTGTGATGCAAATGAGGTTGGCATTTTATTTTACTGAGTGGCAGTAAAAGAAAAAAAACTTTAATATCCTTTACAGTGGAGGACATCTAACTGCCTGCTCAGTATTTAAATTTTAAAAATACCTGTAAAATTTTCCTACATAAAACTCCAAGAAACTCCATGTGCATTGTTCGTAAGAAGGGTTGTAGGTCTATAATTTATTATTTATAAATTGAACTAAGCCCAAACCAAAGTACAGTGGCCCTGGTTTTAGTGAGACATGATAAAAATTACAAAAAACACTAATAAAAATAGTCATACAAGTGCTTCAAACAAAGAAGTGATACATGAAAGCTTTGTAGTAAAATGCAACATAGGAAGTGAAGTAAGATCCCCAACCTCAAGATTTACATGGGACTGTTAATCTACAGTCTCTAGCTATCAACAGCTGCATAGACATTTTTATTAGATAGATGTTTTAGTCAGAGAAGTCATTAAAAAGTTAAATTACTAAATATAGGGAAACACTAGAAAATGTACCTAAGATAGGATGAGCATCCTGATATTACAGGTGATACACACAGTGAACTGTCAACCAATATGATAGAAGGGTAGCAGAGAAAATTTAAGATAATCATAAGAAACTGGTTTATAAAATATAGAGTCACTCCAGACAGCCATCAAAAGTCTACTGAAATTTCTCTACCTTTCAGATGAATGAATAGTGGTTGATGTCATGAACTTTCCAACATTCTTCATCAAGATGTCAAATTTCTTTTGTAAATGTAGTAGCAATTTTTACTGCGTAGAAAGGAAAATTTCCTTTATATCATATTTAATCTGATAAAGACTCTTTAGCTGTATTTTAAAGGCTGTCTTTTAAAAGCATTCAAAATTGTGTAAGAAGAGGGCTGTCACATAGTGCAGGAGCTTCTGCAGTGTAAAAGTTTAGGATGCTGCAAATGGTCCTCAGAAAACCGTGAAGCATATCCGTGGATCACACTACATGGACACGTGGAATTAATGTATTCAGTGCCCTAGAGATCATCTTGCAATCAGGGCAGGTAACATTTAGGTCTTGGAGGAAGAAAGCCTTTCCCAGTGTGTGTAAGTAGTAATGCCAGCAGGAATAAAACATGACTGGGAGCAGCTCGTGGCTTTCAAACACGCAAGCGACCAAAGTGTTTTTCAGCCGAGTTTGCTGTGTGATGTAGAGAGGTGGAGAAGAAAGAGGCTGTGCAGGAGCAAGCCTGCATCTGGGTTTCACTCTGGCTCCCCAGGGAGGGAACACAGTGGATCTACTGTCACCATGCACTCAACAGACAAACTGTACCCCACACTTCCAGTACTCCACAAACTTGCAGATACTTTAAGTCACATTCTCTACAGCTGTTAAACCATTGAAAAAGCCCCTTACAGATGGCATATCTAAAGTCAGATTCCAATCTCTAAGCTAAGTTGAACCAGAAATTAGAGCAAGCAACTTCTCAAATTCACATTTCATCATCTTAGACCACATTGTGGGTTCATCAAACCCAGAAAATCATTTGATCACTCTATAGTTTTTCACACCTTTCTCAGAATTATAATAATTGTCAAACATTACGTGGTTGTCATAGATATAAAATTGCTCTAAATATTTTTTGTTGACTGGACAGCTGGGATATTTACTGAATCAATATAACTTTTAAATTTAATTTTGCAAGAAGGGGATATATAAGGAAGAACATAAGAAAATTAATCAAAATAATTTTACCTAGGCCTCATTAGTACTTTAGAACTCTGTTAAGATATACCATGAAGATTCATGGGGTGGTGGGAGGAGAGGGAGAAGGTAGTAAAGTTCTAAGGGAATTCAAGTAATTCCAAAAACATTATATGAGGTGTTTTCTAAAACATTGTTAATGAAAACCCTTCTGCCACAAATACACATGGGTATTCAAGGAAGCTATTTACACCATCCTGGGTAAGAGGACTTTAACACATCTCAATATGAACATGCCAGGTTCAAGGTTTTTCCTTCCACTCCTTTTTGTTTTTACTTTGAGAACAGAAAAAAATTTACTCCATTTCACAAAGTCACTACTAGCAACTAGTAAGAAAAGTCCTAGAGAAAAGCCCTTCTTTGCTGATTCCAATTGAGTTTGCTTGATACCATAGTTTAAGAAATAAATGAGTGAAGTTCTGGTAGCAGTGGAAATTCTTTGTCTGAAGGACTTGGAGCAATTGGCAGGATTTGGAAAATTTATTAGAAATATCCTGAGATCTGTAAAGATAAGTGACAAAAACCTAAACCTATTTGATTAAATATTTAAATCTTAACAGATGTCTGCTTGTTCACACAGAAATCTTAATCCCTGGTCCAAGGGATATTTGAAAGTGTCATCATGCTGATTTATATCAAATATTTAATTATCAGGACATGGATAATTACTTTGTAGGTAGCAGCTGGGTCTGCCTTCTGTGTGGTCCTAATGAACTGGCTGTATATTGGTGCAAAACAGGAAAACACCAACACAGCAGACACCACAAGTCTGTATAAACTGTCAGATTTACCCATTTGCTGTTCCACTTCAAGGACTGGTCTCATAATTGCTGACACTGGATATACATCTCAATATCTGCCTGGATTTTAGCATGGATCAAATAATTTATTCCCAGTCTTTGATGTGCTTCTTGAGAAACCAAAGAATTCATTCTGGTTCCATTCTCTGCAGATTGGATATGCAGAGGCAGGTGGGTCTGCACTATTTACTCAGGGAACCACAACATTGCACTTCACAAAAAAGACTACATAAGTACTTTTATTCGTATATACTCGACCTCCAATGTGATCAGACCATTGCATCAGAAGGAGATTTTGCCTTCAGATCTCTTCAGACAGAGAAAATAGTTGGATCTTCATTCCTTACATCTTGCTTGGTCTATTCCAAGACAATTCCCATATTATATGTCATGTGGACATTCAAATACTGCTTGTTCAAATACTTTCTTCCCACATGGATTTGGTAAAATTTGGTAAAAATGAGAGCTCTTAAATAATCACAACTACTTCTTGGCTGTTAAAGTTTGTGTTTGTGTTCTGTTTGCAGAGTTGTTAGGGTTTTTTTAACCAATAGTTATGCAGCAGTATTAACAGTTTGTCTTTTTGCCATCTGTTATTTTCATTAAGAGGGATGTTAAGTTTCATTCCACTTGTTAAATAAATAAAAAGGATAAATTTAAACTCAAAGTTCAGAATTACATCATCTAGCATTTTTAATTTTCTGTGAATTCTCTCTCTCTTAATTTGTCATTGTTACTTTCAAATGAACTACTCCTCTAGCCCCTTTTTCCAGTTCAGAGGAAAAGATCCCTAACTTTCACTGCTACACCAAAGTGCTTATCAATATTTTGTTGCATGCAAAGACTTTAGCTCTCACAGAATCACAGAAATGTTTACTTTGGATGGGAACTCTGGGTACCATCTCATCCAGCTACTCTGCTCAAGAGGAGTCAGCAAAAGCAGGCTCCCCAGGACCATGTGCAGTCAGATTTTGAGTATTTCCAAGGATGGACATCTCATAGTCTCCCTGAGTGTACAATTTTGGCTAGTATAGAGGTGTTTATTCATAGTAACTCATATGGTTCCATGTATTTCAGCACATGTAGCTGAAAAATCCAAAATTCCTATTATTTGNTCAGTAATTGCCCACATACCTCTAGGCAAATTAAGAATCATATTTATCCCTATATCAGATTTACCTCAGTAAATACTTTTTTACCAGTTTCTTTACAAGGTGCTGTGTTACAATTACATCCTGAATATTGACCCTGACAGACATGGCCAATTTCTGACACTGTTCTATAGCACAAAATCAGTGTACTTCTGCTAAAGGAGACTTTGTCTTACCAATTATGCATGCTACTTTCGTAGAACCTAATTCTTACATAATTTAAATCTTACGTTATGTCTCTTTAGTGTCCAGCTGCTTGCAATGCTCAGACAACTACTGGATGTACCTGGAAGAGGACAGTTCAGCTTTTCAGAAATCAAAAGTTTGCTTTCATCATTTACAGAGGAACTGCAACGAAGAATCTTTTGAACACACGTAATGCCAGAACTTTGAAAAATCTGTTCACAACTCAAACCATCACTTTTTAACTGTGATCATGGGAGAGCCAGAGCATCCAATCATTTCCTGAACATGAAAACAATTTCCAGGAGCTACCACCTTTTTCTGACTTGAAGAGTATCATCAATGATATTCCTTAGCTTAGGATCTCAGTTCAACATGAATCTTTTCCATCTCAGAAGAAAACACCCTCTAGTCCAAATTCAGCACTACATTTACCATGGTTATACTGCTCCTCTGTCATAACCATTGCACAGTTAGCTTTTGGTAACAAAATCTAAGCTTGTGTTTACCTAAAAAATGGTATGTAGCCATATCTAATTACAGATGGACTCACTTTTCCTCTCCAGAGCCCAGGGAGTAGGGCATTGGCCTGAAAGATATATCCATTTATTCCCTAGTTCTACCAGAAGTGAATTTATCCCTAACCTGGCTCCAGACTTAAAACATGAGTTACTCTGGGTGAGCCAAGCCTGTAGACTCTGGAAGTGTTAGCTCATACTGAAATCTGAGTGTAGCTTTGGCTGGTCAGTTGTAGTGAACACTGGAGTTTCACCTCACCCACCTTGATTTCTGAGGGAAGGAAGAGGGAAGGCAGGTGCACGAGCAGAAAAAGTGGAGTGTACAAACACAGTGGAGTGTACAAACACTGTGGAGTACCCTGTCTCTGTCACAGGAATGGTGGAACACACCACAATAAGCATCCACATGCCACTAGAGGCAGCATCAAGGTCTTAATGCCATGTTCTGGAGGAATCCATCTCCCTTCCTTTTCTGCTTATGGTAGACAAAGCTTAGCCAACCATTTCTGTCCCTTAAGGAATGTGTCTCCAGTGGTGCTACTCTCTTCCTCTCTTCTTCTTACAGCAGCACTGTACAGCAGGTGAAAAAAGATTCAGGCTTCTTGCTCACTCTCCAAGACAAATGCTCAGTTCAGGCCTTGTAGCTGGTCTAGGAGAGTGCTCAGCCTGAGCACATACACCCTGATTACTGACCTGCACATGGAGCTCTACAGCAGCAGGACTGGTGCTGGCTCGCCTCCAGGAAGCTTGAGGACAGTGAAAATTATGTCTAGCTGTATATCTATATATTTACAGAAATAGGCAGAAATTGGCAATTACGAGTCTGCCTAATTATTAATGATATTAGCAGATTAAAGTTCTTGTCCAGTCTTTTACACAAGCCTAAAACCCACAAGCAGTGTTACTGGGCTTATTCCAGGCGGAAAGGACAAGTCTCTGAGTAAAAAGAACATTAGCAAAGACAAAAAGGACCTCAAGGTACAGCATGAGACTGGGTTTGGGTACTGTGACTGACATGGATAAGCAGACTAGCCTACTTTCCTCTAAACAGGTCAAATTTTATTTTGCTTCATGCTTGCCTGGTTCAGTTGGTTGTCCTTCACTGAAACAAGCCAATTTGTGCTATTCCTGGCCAACATGAAGCAGCAGCTGGCTTAGCTTCTTCAAACTCTGTAAGTCAGGATCACCTATCTCCAGCAAAGTTAGACCAGGAACTTTGGGAATTTAACATGCTCCTTAGATGCTGATGGTTCACCCCATAAACCTGTTAGCTACCCCCACCCTAGCCACTCCAAAATCTTCCTGTTACACAGGAAATGAGATTACTTGGTCAGGAGTATTGTGGCATCTTTGTCTACTTTACAGACTGTATAAATTCACCTATTCAAGGGCAGTTGTCAGCTGGGCAACTTTAATTTATATAAGGAAGTTTAATGCTCCCTTAACAGTGCTCCAAGGTAACAATTGGGTCAAACTTTCAGCTGAGAGCCAACAAAACCAGGAAAAAAAAAGAATGAAAGTTTTTAGTGGAGAATAACTGCTACTACAGTAAATTATGTTTCTTGTTTTCACCCAAGAACCAGCTATTATTGGAGAATTAAAGCAATGAATCCAAACATAAAAGGATCCTCTGAAGAACTCATGATCTCTTTTTTAAAGAAATATTAGTGTGTAATCTTCAATAAAATAAACTCACAAATAAAACCTTTCACCTTATGTTCTCGTGCAACTTCAGACATGTTATTTTATTAAAAAAGTAGAATAAACCCATTCCATAGTAATAGCCTGAAATATAACACAGTAACAAACATGTAGGCACTATATAAATAATTGCAGCTTAAGTCAAGATCTAAGCCTTTAGCCGTAAATGAGATGACTAAATTGGTTTACTGGCCCTTATTGAGTACAACATATAGAAAAATGTATATATTGGCTGCAAGGCAACTTGTAATTTAACTATCTACAGGATTTTAAAAGCTTCTCAGGGTGTGTTTATGCTGCAGACAGCACACACTGCAGCTTATGTGGAGATTTGTGATCCAGCTTTAAATTGGTGTCCATTAGTGCACCAGCATATACTGCAAAGCCAGCAGAGGAGGGTGGATGAATATTGTGTTATCAATGCCAACTTTCTTTATAAAATCCTGTATATTTTTTTATGTTCAAGTCTTGTCATTTACTTTCAACAGGTTCTCCAAAAATAAAACACTACTGAATTTGGTTTAAACTAAAGTTTGCAGATAATATTGTGTAGCCATCAAGGAAGATGTCTCAAAATTAAACTCTTATTTTCTGACTACCACAGAGCTTTTTCCAAAAAAAGTATGTAAAAAAAGCCATTTCAGAATGATCTGAAGCACATTAGAAGAACCTTTGCTTTGACAAATAAGAGTGGAAAAATCTAGGGTGATTTAGAAAACTCACAATATACCAGAGTAATCAGAACAACTCGTATATGGAGGACTTAAAAGCATCTCAGAACCTGAGTTTCCAAGAAATAATGAGACTTTCCTCCTAGCAATTATTAACCAGTATTAGCAAGAGAGGGTAGAACAAAATAACATTTGTGCTTACACTAATTGTCTTCCCAAATAGCAGAAAGGACTATTCACAGAATCACAGAATCACAGAATCACCACGTTGGAAGAGACCTTCAAGATCATCGAGTCCAACCTCTGTCCTAACACCTCAACTAAACTAAACCATGGCACCGAGCGCCACATCCAATCTCTTTTTAAACACGTCCAGGGATGGTGACTCCACCACCTCCCCAGGCAGACCATTCCAATATTTTAT
>VZRX01000317.1:0-28178 GCA_013398075.1 Notiomystis cincta | reverse complement strand
AAAAAAAACCAAAACAAACCTACTTCTGACCTTGCTAGAAGTTTAGCCTGATAAGGCTAAAAGGATGTTCCACAGAGATAGACCAGAATGAAACAGCTGCCAAAACACAGCAAGTCTGAAGACATGTGTGTATCTGCAGCAGGTCAGTGGTTCCAATTCACCTCAGTTGAACTATTTCATCCAGACTGGGCAGCAGCCAGAAAGACTCTGACCTGATTCAGGACACAAAGTCATTTAGGTTCTTAAAATTCCTCAACTCCCTGGGACCAGTAGAGCTTATTTCTCATGTAGTCTCTTAAACAGAAATTCTCTGAGAATCCTAAGATGCTGTACTGAGTCGCTGAAAGCCTTCAGCCCTCACATTCCACACTATATAGGCTGACAACAATTTTAAGAATCAAGTTGGAAGCATTAAAATTCTCTTGAGAGTAACAACTGTTTTAATTTCTGATAATAACACTTAAATACTAATCCAGTGGCTGCTTACTGTACTGAAAATTGTGTATTGGACAGTGTTCATTCTATGCTGAGATCTAATGAAGGACTAATAAACCCAGGGTGTGAGCATTGCCTTTAAGTATGCAGCACTCCCTCAGGCCTGTAAGTAAATAAACAAATTATCAGCTGGGAAGAGTGGTAATCGTGACATCTGGCACACAGCTTCATTACATCTTAAAAATAAACTTTTCCAAGTGGCCCCAGCTGATAACAGCTGACTCGTTTCTCCTGGTTTTGCATTAAAAGCGCCTCTAGAGGAGGGATTTAGCAAAAGAGAAGAAGTTTCCATGATTGTTAAATGCACAATCCAGGTCAAATTTCTGCTCAGAAATTGCATGTTAACATAAAAAAAAAAAACCTCAAACAAACAACCCCCCCCTAATCCATCAATATGTAATTGTGATTTCATTAAATAAATATAAGAATGTCAAACCATCATGTTCCTATCCACCCTTGTTCTGGCAAATTTCCTCCTGGCTTCAATAAGAATTTCAAATAAGGAATGTAGGTTGGGTAATTATTTCTATCTATTATTTCTAATATTATTCACAGGAATACTAACATTATACTGATCAGATTTTTGAACATGCTGATGGTAGTGATAAAACTGGTGTCCCTATCAGGATGTAGATGCCAATTATAAATGCATTCTTATCTACTGCAACATAAGCAGCATTATGTCAAAATAATACACTGCATTGTGATCATGCTGAAGTGTTTATTTCTCAAACTAATTTTACTTCCTTTAACTTTAAAGGAATCCATACAGATATCTGAGTACCTCTCCTTAAACACTCATTAAGGGAATGATGACTCAATTCAATCATATTCATTACTTTTTAGCAATCGTTTACTTGGCATTTAAGCAGATTCTGGTGTGTTGGGTTCTCTGGATAAAAGCAAAGCTTTCGTCTGAATTAGTCAATAATTTAACTTGAACACATTATACAAATTCTAGTGAAAAAGCAACATGTCTATTTTAAATAATTTAGGATTTTATTGGCCAAGAAGTAAGCCCTTCTGTTCTCCAGTATGTTCAAATTAATTTTGATTTCTTAACATAAGTCAACTTATTTATTTAGCAAGCAGCCCTGTTTCTAGGATTCAATTGGATTAACCTTTCCCAAGAGAAGTTTTATTTGTGACACGTAACATTAATCTAAGATCTGAAGCCGCTGTGCACGTGCTTGCACAAGAAATAAGAACAGTAAACCTGGGGTTTTTTTCTTTGGAAAGAATAACAAAAAAATTAAATGCTTCTAAAATTCTGCTAGAAGAACCCTGTTTAGAAAGGAAGACTTATATATCTGAACAGGTTAGTTGCACATTAAGCCAGCAGCAGGCACTGCTAGCACCGCATTACAGTGACTCAGAAGAAGTGCCACTAATGCCTTCCCACACACAGCTTTCCTGGGGAAGTCTCCACTAATGCCCTGTACAGTTCAGCCCCTCTCCTGAAATCTAACAGGATCACAGCACGATGCCAAAAAAATAATGAAAAATAGACTTGGCAAAAAGGTCTGCAGACAGACAGGGAAATATTTGCTTCATAGGCAGCTAATAATTTTGAGAGAAATAGTTGTTTTGATTAGTTTATATTCAGACATCTGAACCTTGTTCCTCCTTCAGGAGTTGTTTAGTGCACTGTGAGCTCAGAGACCAGCTGGGCTGTGGGTTCCAGCCAGACTCTGTGTTCACAGAGCAAAAAGTCAGGAAATAGCTTTATTGCCTTATGATATAAGTATCAGGCAGTGGAAAACATTCTAAGCTTCAGGAACACTGCAGTCCAGTCAATAATATGGCCATTATCTTCCAGCTCTTTGTGCCAAGTGCATGTCTTCTTAGGTATCTTTATAATCCCCAGCACAGCAGAGGCTGGGTCTTGATTGAGAAATCTATTGTACTAAAGAATCTAATGATCAGAACTGCATAACCTCATTTATGCATTTGAAAAACAAAATGAAAGTTTAAAAAATAATAGCTAAAAATGTAGCAATAATTAATGAGCAATTACGAACACTGTTGTGCAGAAGTGTTATTGACATATTTATGTGCATTTCCTGTTCTGCTTAGAAAACAAAAACCCCCAAACATTTATTACTTAATAATTCATAATGTCTGCTCATTTAACAGTCTTCACAACCTTTGTTTATCCTGTTAGTGTGAGCCTGGCTGGAACTCCTCTGAAGTCACATCTATGCAGTGCTACCAGAATTTGTATTCTTTGTAGCCCATAGCCATAGAAGAAAACCACGATCATTCACGCTTTGGAAATGTCACTGCACTATCACTTTTGTAATAGCATTCAGCCACCAGAGGTAACTTGATCATTCAAGCCTGAAAAGCAAATATTATTGCTCTTTCATCACATACAGGCTTGTGATTCAGGGGAATGTGGGAGGGCAGACAGACAAATGCAGTAAGAAGATATTATTTTAAAAGAAAAAAAACCGAAGAGGATCTGTCACAGATTTTTTTCTGTTTCATTTAGCAGAAAGATACTTTTATCATCCTTTTCCCCCAGAAAAGAAACAGCTGCAGAATATTTAAACTGGTCTCATTCAAAAGCTAATTACAGTGGAAATAAAGCCAATCTGGATCTCAAATTAAAGGCATTTAGGCAAACCTCTCTAGGAGGAATAAGATTCATCTTAATTTGAAGAATATCTTTAAACTCCTACATTTTGTTCACAAGCAGTATGATGTCAAAAGTTTATATCACTGAGAGCATATATTGCATAATTAAACAGGAAATAATATCTTTTCAGCAATTAGTCACAATGACTTTCTTTTCTTAGCACTCACCAATAAGTGTATACAAATCAATTTGTACTTTTATAGTATCTTCATACAATTTACTAGGGGAAACTTTATTGCTAAGGTCAGCTACAAAATAAACAATTATTTTTTCACACATATCTGGGAGATGAACAGAAAGAATCCAAACATATGGCAATAAAGTTCTGACAGAAATACATGGCATAAAGAAGGGGAATATAAAGGGAGCACAATAAAATAAGCAAAGACCAGGCTGCAATGATGAGCTGTAATAAGACCATGAACCCTTCTGAAATCCAAAGAGCAATTTTGACTCTGGTTGAGCAACAGAAAGTAAGTCATCAAAATGATGGAAGAGGAAGCTGATATGACTGCTCCCTGGAGTAAGAAACTAGTCAGCTATCCTGAAATTTAGAAGAAAGAGATTTAGGATGACTGTAAAAGAAAGACCTGCAGTAGTCAAGAGAAAGTGTGATTAATGCATGGATAACATTTTGAGCAAAGGTTGAGGAATTTGTTATGAACAAATTTTGTCAGCAGTGTTCTGAAACTGATCAATAGCAGACAAGCAGGGTTTGTAGAGGAGACACAATTCCTTTTGTTAGAGCAGATGATTTGTTTGTTGGATGCGCAGATGCAAAAGGAAAGGAACGTGCAATGTCAAAAATGAAGCCAAGTTTTCATACTGCACAAAGAAAGTAAAGATCATACAGAAACATACAGAAGCACAAGCACAAAAGGTGTATCTCAGATGACAGTACAACTGAAACAGTAGCTGCAGAACTATTAAGAGGGTGCCAAGAGTAGAGAAATCTCAGCATCCTGTCACCTGGAATGCTGATGTGCCCTATAAATGTAAACTGCACTGGGATTTAAGCACCTCTGAGCACCTCAGATCTCTTCCAGCGTAAACATTTTACAGGCTTATGCTTCTCTGCCAGGTTAATTAAGGTTGCAGCTGGAATGTCCCACATAAGGGTAAGCAAAGGAAAGATATCAATACCTCCACCACAATAAAAACAGAATCTACAAAAAAGTAGGCAGGAATGACAGTAACAGTAGAAATAATGACAGGGAAGGGGAGCAGTGCAAGCTGCCAAACCTAATGAACACTACCTGTGGCAATGCTGCTCAAGGCACAATGAGACACAGCACTCTGAAAGTAAATCATAATTCCCCTTCCTCTTCAATCCTCTCTTTCCTACCTGTTTAAGTGTCTTTTCACTGTCTCCTGGGACAGAACCCCCACATCTGGCTCATTTGCTAGCTTTTGCTCATCCTGCACAATGAATATGGGGGCAAGGTAAAAGCAAGCTGACTAATTGGTACTAAGGTACCAAAACTGAAAGTGGAGCACAACACAGCTGAAATCAAGGGTTTAAAAGAATGAAAACAGAATCCTAGCCAGCTACAGCACTATTCACTGTACAATGCATGTACTAACCTGACACCTTTCCCTTATAAAAGAAGAGATTATCAACACAAAGGAGATGAAGAATATTTAAAATACCTGTAATTCAGTAGAGTACTTGAAATCATGCCACAGGAGAAATTATTTGTTCAACAGCAGAGAATAGGGATTAATAGAAGAAAAATAAGATGGTTAAGGAATTAGCTGCAAGGGAAATAGTAATAGTTATAGTAATATAGAAGAAAATGGAAAAAAATTACTAGTGGATTTTCTCATGATGGATTTTCAGGCTCATTTAAAAGTTTCATTAATGATCTGCTGAGTTATGCTTATAAAATATGCATATGACATAAAGTCAGTAACATTTTCAGTAAAGGATCAGGATTTCACACCTGTAAATTGACGACTATTATTTAACATCTAGAATAAAAAAAAATTGAAATTAACTAAATGAACTAATATAAAGTGCATAGTAATATACTCCAGGATCAAAAGATGAAGTCTTTACTTTTGTACATATTAAGTGACTACAAGATGACCATGAATGCAAAATACAATACTCTTATGAACAGAACAAAGGCAGAGTGTGGGCACATCCTTCAGCAGGTAATGCAGCACTGGGCACACAGCTGGCAGGTCTCATCTGAAAAACATTTTACATTCCTAGACATCCATGGGCAAGAAATTCACATTGAGACTTCAACTCACCACCAACCCAGTGTCAGTAAAAACAATTCTGATAGGTAGCACATTCTCATTTACTTCACTGTTTCATGAGTTGTTGAATTTAAGTTCATTAAGATGGTTTTAGCAATGCTGGGGACTGTAGGCAACATTAGGAAATACAGGACAAATGAAGAAAAGGTCAAGAGGCAGAATCAGCTGCAGCTGACTGCTCAGAGGGGGTCAAAAAAGGGAGAGAAGGCATATTTATTTATTTATTGTGCAGACATACAGTGTGTAACATCCCATCCAGGAATCCTTTTGCCTTAGTAAATGCTTTTTTTCTCATACATATTTGCAATCCAAAATGTGAGTTTTGAAGGACAGTTTGGCACTGCTGTGATGGGCTGGCTGCTGCCCAGAACACTTTTTATAGGCTACAAAATCTGACCCGGGTAGGCTGACACAGGTGAAGGAAAACAATTATCAAATTGACCATTTCTTCTTGTTGGATTTCTGTTGAAGGAGAGTTGGACTTGACATACTGCAAGAAGTTGGCTAAAGAAACTTAATCTGAAAATGTACACTCACGTATGTGGAAATATATTTGTTTCTTCTGTGATTGACATGTTCTTAGTCTACCAATAAACTTTGTTTTAGGATTAAGCAACTAACACAAGGGATTTTAATCTGGGAATTTCAAGTCCTCTGACTCCTATTGGAGATAAATAACAACATAGCAAAAACAGACATGGATTTTGGGAAGAGGTGGATTAAATCTAGATTTGACTAGAAAATTGTCTTTGGGTTAAGGCATGAAAGTGGGAAATACTAAGGCAGGCTTTTAGTTTTACCTCTATCTCTGTCACAAATTACTTCCATGACCTTGACTAAATCTCTTAAGCTCCCTGTGTAATGGTATGATCATCTATAAAAAGGGGATACTAAGAGTTACCTGCCTCACAAGAAGGTACAGGTTTAAATCAGTTAATCTGTGAAATGACGTGTGTGAACACATTCCTCCAAGAGAAGGAACATTATCATCACTTAAACTAAGCATTAAACAAAAGGGCTAAATAATTAGAAGATTATAACAGAGAAAGATTCTTGACTTGACAGAAGGTCAAAGATGGGGAGTTTATTGACTTTGCAAAAAGTAAAAAATAAATGTGTAAGATGATTACGTTTATCATTATAAACATAAGCATATGACAGAGACAGAAAATGGCTCATATGAATGCTCACAAGTGATAAAAGACAAACCACTGAGACTTGATCCTTCAGGCCTGTACTTGAAAAACTGCTTAGGATAAAAAATACATGTAGTGCAGTTTTATGTCTACAAAAATGTCTTCCAATGGCTGTTCCAATAATAATGTGCAAGACTAAGTAGGAAACAAACTAGAACAAAATCATCCTGAGTATACATTTCCAGTCAACTGATTTCAAGTCAAGAGAGACAGAGCTAGACTATTTTCTGATAATTCTTGAGTTGGAGCATATCTATGTGAAAAATGGACCACAGGTCAAGGCAATGAGCCTGACTCATTTACAGTCCATTTTTTTCTATAATTCATTAACTGAAGTTCCAGTTTGAATAAAGTCTGCTATTTCAACCTGAACTCAAGAAAATTAAATAGTTGTTAGATGTGCTAGTCCAAAACCTGCAGCAATGACAAAGCTTTGCACAAATACCTGCACAGGTAAAGAGCACCTTTGCAATGCTATGCAAAGCACACACTCACTGCTGAACATTCAGCCCATTGAGTTTCAGGGGTGTTTATGTTCAATAGAATATAGTACTACATAATTTGGAAATACCTAAAAACTATAAAGAACTTCTCTTATAGAGTCACAGCTGTAACAAAAAGTTGCCATAGGTTATGTCTAAGAAAATGATACTTCCTTGATGCATTCCTTAGGTTGGAAAGATCACAATTTAATGAAAAGATATTTTTATGGTTCTTATGTATAAAATCAATAATAATAAATAAATAACAATCAGCCATAGAGTATCTGCATGAGCAATTTATAGCAGGGTGGGGAAAAAGACATTTGCAACAGTCATTAGACATTCTGATTTACAGAATTCAGTGTGGTTCCATGGCAGCACAGATACTGTGTACAGAAAAGTGGAAGGGATTGATTTAGAAAGGTTGTTACACAGCAAAAAAGCACACGTTCACAGAGAGCAACTGTCAAAAGACAGCACAATTAGAAATGAAGACAAGCATTGCAAGAGACATTTATTTAGTCAAAGGTTAGATTACTGTGCACACAAACAGAAGATGCAGTTGTGAATTCATTCAACTGTAAGTTTTACATTAGCAAGAAAGAGTCAAGGGCATGAAGCAGACAGACAGAGAAGGACTAGAACAGGAGTTAGGATAGATGAGATCTTTTCAACTCATTCTAAAACATTACCTTGGATCCCTTTTGAATGTACAAAACAGAGGAGTCCAGGAAATTGGGTAAACAGAGTGTTTATTCATAACAAATATTTAAAATCTTGGGTATTGCAAACATAAAGAAAAAGAAACAAAGCAAAAGAACACATGGAACTACACAGGGAAAAAGCATGGGAAGAACAAAATTAAATTCACAGGACAAAGTATAGCAATATTATTTAGAAGAAAATGTCCCACTCACATCTATTTCATAATGACATTGAGTCATTGGAAAATTTTCAATGTTAAAAGGACTTTCAAATGATAGCAGTTAGGAAATGTAAATTCAAATATATATCCACTCCATGACCACTCAACTCAACTATTTTTTGCTCTTGCACCTTGCAGTAACCAGAAAGATGAAACACAAAGATGTTGATTCTCAGGGCCACCTAAATTTCATGAAGCACAAACAAGCCACCTTTATATTCAAGTATGTTCTCTTAGTGAATATCAGAGAAAATTCCAAGGCTGCAAACCCATACACTCCCTCTCTCTCAAAGCAAGTCACAGGATTCCCAAGCTACCTTGCTGTGACAGCTTTTCAGAGAGACTGTTGCTGTATCCAGTCTCTCTGCAATACTCCCTGTGCCAAAATAACCCTGAGGTTATTTTACCAGGGTGGAATAGCTGCCCAATGGCTCTCAAACCCACCCACACATGCAGCTGAAACTGAGCAGAGTACTCATTACTCTGGCAGCATCTGGAACAACGTTATTTCGGGTATGGTACGTTCCCTTCCACTAAACTGGCTTCAGGCAGGCCCAACAGACACACAGATGCCCACCCAGGACAATACACAAACAGGGCTGAGGCAGCTTTGAGCTGCAGAAGTTCATGAAGTGAAAACCAAGGAGGCATTTTCAGCCTGCTCACATGGGACTAGGAGATTGTGCTTAGAATGGCCCTGCATGATGATGTCAGCTATAAACTGTATGAAAGACAGACAAAGAAAAGGCAAAATGACTAAAGAACTGAAAGGAGTAAGAGCAGAGGAATGGTTATAAGAACTCAGGCTCGATGTCTAAGCCATTAACAAGATCTTTTCTTTTACATACATGCATATGAAGAAAAGCTTTTCAAATGGATCAGTTACTGAAGAAACAAAAGATGTTCTCCTCTGTGATGGCAAGATCCATTTGAGTTTAGTCCAGCAGCTGTTTGATCTGCCTGTTATTGAAATGAAACACGGTATGTTCTTTTTATTTCTGCTATCTGGTTTCACCTAAGATTTTTAGCATAAAAGAGCCATTTGTGATAGAATAATTACCCCAGACTTTCATAAACTGAGCTAACTAACTGTTTTTGGCAAGAGTGTGTTTTCCCTTGTCTGAAATACAGCTGAGTCTCTTGAAATCATTTAAATGTTAAGTAACTGCAGACCTCCCTATTAGCAGAGTAATATGTTGGTGCCTCTGCAAAGGAAGGCTGAGAAAATAATCAGTACACTGTGTTACCTGGAAGCAGAATTGCTTCTTTGAGACCTTTTGGCATTTTGCTTCACCCATCCTTATTAGCATGTCTCAACCCTGACAATAGAGTATAGGTTGGAGAAAAATTCACTCTCAGAATATGATATATATATTTATGTATCGAGTAGCATTTGGGATTATTTTAATGTAAGATAAAAAATGAAACTCAATGTTCCTATTATCCAATCTCATATTTTTACCACCCACCACTGATTAACTTGTAAGGACAGATGCCACAAGGGGAACCCTGGCCCCAGACTGGTCTCTGAATTGCCTTGTCCCTTGTCTTGTCTCTGTGGGACACCTCAGTAACATACACTGCCATTTTTTAGCCATTTCTCTATAATGCTTCTGATGGCTTTTCTCATCACAGACTACCATGATCCTCTTTCTGAGGTTGTTCCAAAAGACAAGGATATGCAGGTTCCACATTTTTTCCAGGAATTTTCCTTGACTGTGCAGTGCAGTGGAAGTACATATGAAAGAACTCTACCTGGTGTTGAGACCTGAGCTATTTCCCTGCAAGCTTCTGCAGCAACGTGATGCAGCACTGCAGGGCAAGGAGGAGCCCTTTTCTGGCCTGTACTTCCACCTCTTGATTTTGGAAAGAAATGCCCATAATAAACAAGGGGACTGAGAAAACCTATTTTCAGCTCCATAGAACAGCTGAAAATTTAATTAGCAGAACACCTCTCCTCATTTTAATATATTAGACTTCAGAGATATCAAGAAGATAATGTCTCAGAATCAGCCTAATGTGTCCCTCTTTCTGTTTAGATTTTCTGGTATTTGGTCTGTATGCTTACAGCAAAAAAGAAAAACTGAAACAGGAATCTTTTTAAAACTACCTAAAATCCTCCAAAATTATAAGGTTTGGAGCAGAAGCAGTTGTGTAGCTCTTTATTCAGTTCTGGCTGGTACTTGCTTGTATTTCTAAAAGTTGCTTTTGACACAAGACATAAATATTAAATGCGAAGTTTAAAAATATCACTCCCATCCTTTAATACTATATAATTAAAGGGGATGTTATGAAGAGCATGCTTGTATTTTAATGACAGCCTGGATTTTTTTCTAGGAGTAAACACTTAAGCATTAATAGATTGGAGGGAATAGCTTCACAACTGTAAGCCAAATTCATGCCCACAGCAATGCTGTTAAGATCATCAGACTTACAAGAGCAATGAGCTCGGCCTCATTGTTTGCACTTTAAGCCCAGGACTGTAATACCATTACCTGTGCTAAATATAGTCTGTCATGAGGTGCCCTGGTAACAGCACACAGGAGTCTCTCCTTCTGGCACATCATCATCATCCTAATTGTTCACAGTAAGAGGGTACTGCACTCTGCACAAGGCTTTTCCAATGAAATATTCCATGGGATATGCTTCCAAAGCAAGTGTTATCAGTGACTCCGAGAACTTCCAGCATTTCAATGCACAAAAATAAGTCCCAGGAGCCTGACACAACAGTATGCTCCATCAATTTGATGAACAATGTAATATCCATGCAGACCACAGAGCTTCCACTTTCAGGCCCACTGCTCACAGAATCTGAAGTCTGTCCAGATTTAGAAAGAAAGTATTAAGAGCAGAAGATTAAAGATTCATGGTTTGAAAAGACAATCTTCTTATGATGTAACAGGTGACATGACAACATACACCCAGCCTGGAAAAGTGCTTTGTTAGTAGTTTAAGAAGGGGAGATTGATCTTCTCTAGGAGCATACTTTGTTATGACTGACAAAAATTAATAATCATTCACTTCAATTTTCTACAGTTCCTTTTTTCATATTCCATTTCAAAAACAGTTTTATATCCCAAAATCTAAAATGCCAACACAGAACCTATCAGGGCTTTCTTTCCCTCATATCCCAGCTAATGCTCCTGGCTCAATAATGACAGAATCACATACTCTAAGGAAAGTGTGTCATATAAGGGCTCCCACAATGCTTTTTAGTTGCCACAGAATTCTTTTCCATAAAGTGTCACAAACTGAAAAAAAAAAATTAAAAATAGAGAATTCACTCTTTTCTATAAGAACTGCAATATCCAGCCAAAAAGAAAGCCAGATGAATCACTAAAGAAAATAAATATAGCTTCATTTTTAAGCCAATTTACTAAGAAAAGTAAAAAAACAAAGTGGGGGAAGGTTTATTTTCAACTTCTATGCAATACAGAAAGAGAACCTAAATGGTTTTGATGTCTTTTGGTTTTTAAATAGTCTTCTTTTTTTTCCAGAAAAAAAAGGATTAAAAATGTCATCCATATTTTGTTCATCCTCTTTATGAGAAGATTAAATAATTAAAAGACAAGAAATTTTACTGTAGCAGCTTTTGTAAATCATCTTTAAGGTGTAACTTTCTTTTACTTGCTATATGAATTTGGAAACATACTGAACAATCTTGGTTTGACAGTAAAGGAGATGGAGACCTCTACTCCCTTCTAAAACAAGTACAGCACAATCATTTTGGTTGCCAACTTTTCCAGTTTTTATAATCTCTTCATCATTTGGGTAGAGCAGATGAGTGAAAAGGCTAAGCAGAAGTAGATGTTATTAGAACAAAAGTCAGCATGGAAAGGCTGGCTGAGTTTTCAGAAGAGGAAGATACTTATAGTTTATTAGAATTACCAAAGATGCACCTTGTGTTTGAACTTACTTTAAATAAGGGACAAAATGCCTCAAACCTTGCCTTTCATTTAGCCCCTCACTGCATTTGCACAAAGGTGTGTTGAGCAGGGATTGTCAGCCTTTAATGTCATTAGCTTAATAAGGCTTTAGTGCCCAAAAAGAAACCCTGCTCTGCCTGCGTGCTCACTGACTTTTAAAAACGTGCTTCTACATTTACGTAACCAGAGCAGGGCACTGATTTTCTTTTTCTCGCTTGATTTTTGTAGGCTCCTCTTGGATTGTGCTCACTGCAGACAAGGATGGCTTTGTGCCATTAATATTCAAAGCCACACAAGAGATAATCATAAGGGATGGAACCGACAGTTCAGAAGTGTGTGGAGGTCACTCCTACAAGAAAAGCCTCCCAATGCGACCACCGAGCAGAGTGACATAATTTCTGAACAAAGAACTCCAACGACCTCTTCTCCTGCAATACAGAGATTCTGTGGTCTCAGACACCGAGAGAGACTAGGAAGCTGTCTTCACTACTTTCCATGTACTGCAACTGTAAAATCTGTGGCATGGTTACACTATAGCTGCATCCTCGGGTTGGCTGGACCCTCGTGATTTCTTCTGAAGGACTGGACCTACAGTGAAGTTGACCACAGCTGCTGTTATTAATGGCTGTCATGGACTGGAGCAGAAAGACTCTTGTCTACTTGGACTGAGGTCAGGATGTTTTTGGAGGAACAGTATTATTACTAAAATCATGCCGTAGCAACAAATCTAGCTGGTGTGGGTGTACAGTCTACATAAAATCTGAAGAAAATACAACTAAAGAGCCCTTATATTCATTAAGGAAAACCAGGATAGGGGGAAAAAAAATCCAGAAAATTGCTTCATTGCTTCAAGCTCTTTTCTGTTCCAGCTGGATCCCATGGAAACCTGCAACATTTTCAGAAATGCTTAATTTTTATATGAAAATGTTCAATTACTAAAAAGGCTGCATCACTGTCTCCTGTCAGTGTCTTACACAGCATGTAGATTTATACATGCACACAGAAGAGAAACTCTTGCAAGATAAATTAAGGATCAAAGACATTGAATGTAGATTTCATTTGGCTAAATGCAGGTGTATACACTGAACCTTTCATCTACGCTCCTGCACGATCAGTCAAAAAAAGAACAGCACTTCTAGAGTAGATTATTCATGCCCTAACCGAGATTTCTAAAACTGATCAGGGTGAACTATCCCTATTAAATAAGTAAACAAGTGCCTGTTCCTCTCCACTGACTGCAAATGCAAGCAGGGGGACTGGTTTGAACACAAACATTTACATTTAGCCAGGTGAACCTCACCCTCAGAGACAAGAGGCAATGCAGATACAGGTGAGAGCCAGGCAGGCACATCCATGGAAACCAAACCATTGTGATTATGGTGACAGAAATAGGAACAAGGGAAGAACTTAATGAACTCCCAAACCTTTCCTCATTGAAATGCAGAGAGGAGGATAAAGTATAGTGAGCAAGGGCATTTTGTACTGCTGGAACCATGGAAAGGCATGCCTGCTTCACCCTGTACAGCCAGGGAAACAGAAAGGGAAAGACACTTAAGCTATTATTAAGAGTTATTTTTCATATTGTGTATTTGAGGTCTTGTTAATACTCCTGAGGAGTCTGTTTCCCCTTCCTGAGAACCATGGCAAGCCCATTCATGGGCACAGATACTAAAATCCAGTTACAGTACTTCACCTCATACGAAGGCTGGATTGAGACAGATCTATGCTCTGAAGGACCTTAATGGGTTTGGAGGTTTGGCATTAGTACCATTCCAGTGATGCAGCCAGGAATCTCATAAGAAACAGTTTCAATTCTTGAAATAAGTAAACAGTTTCATTTCATTGAATTAAATGTCTTCTTCATGCAAGTATCCTCCTAGGGACAAAGTAATCATCATTCTAAATCACCTACAACCACAGGCATGCAATACAGCAGAGTATATTTGTACTACCTGATTTGCAAAGATCTCTTTAAGCAGCCTCAAGAAGCATTCCTGATTGTAAAAAAACAACAAATAAATGACTTTTTAAGTATTAAATACATTAGTTACTTTATAGTTATTGGGTTAATTGGATTTCCTGTTTCTTTGCATTAGAATTGTGTTCAAGTGGGTATTTATATTACTACTGCTTTAAAAATTTGTTTTAAGTCATGCTTTCCTTCACTGAAATCAGCACAAATCACTGAAATCAAATAAGTAACACAGAGGTTCACAGACACAGCATGGTGAGGGAAGACATGATCAGATTTCTAAATGATATAGCACATTTCAAAGCAGCAGATGTTTCTAATCCTGCAAATATCCTTGAATAACATCCTCGTGTCTCATAAGTCCTGGGTATTCACAATGCTTGTGTTATGGACAAGCAAAATAAAACTTAATTATAACTAACTAGAATGATGGGAGGATATATTTTAGAGGATTACTTAGGCTCAAATAAAGGAAAAAACTACAGTGACATTTTTCTCACAAATAATATCTTCTATGGGTGATAATCCCATGGTTTGGCCCACTTGAATCGAAGTTAATGAAATACAAAAAACGTTACAGGGGAACTCTAGGAAGGTGAAAATCTGAACTAGCAAAGATCAGCAAGTATCCAGGCATTAAAGATGCCTCAGAACTCATAACTAGACATTTCTTTGTCATTCTGTCACATTACCATTTTGGTTTTTTAGGCATTACTCTTCTATATAATAATCTGAGTGTTGAGGAGATCAGAAATGAAAGGAGATTCTTTGAACCACTATCAAAGTTTGGTTTGGTTCTGTTTGGTGGAGCTAAAAAAGGACAACCTTTCACATGACAAAACAATTAGTTTCAGGGAGTAACTGGCTGTAACATTAAAAACCTTAATTCTGTGATGCTTAATGAATTCCTGGATTTGTTATATTTTGGTGACATTGTTTTCCCTGCTGTATGATTCAAAGATTAAGTAGGAGCCAATCTACCTGAAGGTGCCATCATCACCCAGCACAAATAGTCTGGTAACAAACAAGGACTCCAGTTTATCCTGTCGGACACTTAAAATTTTATAGGAAGGCTTAGGAAAAAATACTATATATCAATTAAAATTGTATAATGTTAAAGAATAGAACTGCACCCACATTTAGGAATATGCTGTTTTTCACATAGGCTTGAAAACAAGTGTTTAAATAATACAGACACACTCAAAAATGGACAACAATTGAACAAAGAACTATTTGGTTTCAGGTAATGATTAAGGAGAGCAGTGCAGTGCAGAGCTATCTAATCTAGTGTCTATCACAGGCCTGTAAAGTTAAAATTGAAAGCAATAAAAGCACTGGAAGAACTGTTTAAGAGATTTATGCAAAGCAGAGGATAAATTTTCAGCTTTGGTTTGGATGGAGAACAGATGGAGAATCAGTGAAGTAGAGAGATAAAAGACGACTGTTCTATTAAGCACAAGCTGTACAGAGGATTTTTGCAAAAACAGTGATAAAGGCATGTGGAGAAAGAGTTTGTACTAAACAAGTTGAGCACAGAGGAGGCTGTGAAAAGGAGAAAAGCATAGACTGAGAAGCATTCACCATCCTCCCCAAATGCTATTTTACAGGGCCAAAATCAATCAGTTCAGGAAGGGGGTGTTGTTCAGATCATCTAAATGTCATGGAGCGTAAACCCCCTTTTTTAGCTCCTTCTTTCACCAGCAGGAAGGACGGTCACCAGGAAGGACAGTGTCCTCTGGAAGAGTAACGAGACTGCTGGTGCCAAGCTCTTGTCCAGAGTCACCCAGCAGGGAAGTCTGTATTCTGTAATTAAACCAGAGGGAAGCTGGGAGGAGTAGGAGCTTAAATTAGAGGTGGAAGCAGAATGACTGCACTCAGTGTGCCACACCAGTGGCACTCAGAAGTCTAAATGGGGGACCAGCTCCTCCAAAACATTTCCCCTGTGGGGAATAAACAACACACCACAAAGTCTAAATTTCCATTTTAATTACTCTGCATCTTTATCCAGGACATTTATATGCATCTCAGTATATTTTTAGGAGTTGCTATAGTTTTATTTAAAAGTAAAATCTGCTTCAAAGTAAGTTAAAACTTAACCTTACACTTTCCATAAGTTACCTGCTAAGCATGCACCAGTCTCCTTTCTTTTCATGTTTTCTTTTATTGGCCCACTTCTTGAGAAAATGCTAACAACAGAAGTTCTGTATTCCACATAGGCTTTTTCTTTTTTGATTTTGAAAAAGGTTTCATGAGAACAATAATAAAACAATATACAAATGAAATCCAGCAAAATCAAAGTAATCTGAAATTCTGCTGGCCAATTTATGGTGCTGACTTTGCACAATGAAATATTATTTTGCTACTCTTTATAATAGCTAAAAAGAGAGAGATCACAGCAGGAAGTGTATAAAGTAGGTCCTGCATTACCCTCAACTAGTTCTTCCATTTTTCCCTCTATTACTCTAGAACAGTATTTTCTCTACTCATGTGAATTTTGTTAATATCTTTTCAATCACTAAAATAGTATCAACAGCATCATCAAGCCTAACTTCCTTTCCCCTGATTCTCATTTTCCTCTGTGTTTTCCAAGCTTGGATAATGAACTTATTTTTAGCTATTTTTACTTTCAGGTTTTCCTGCCTTAACAGAAAACCACAAGCCCTGGACCATTTTCCCACCCAAAATGAAGGTGAAAAGTCCATCTCTCTAACCCAAAACAGTGCCAATTATTCTGAAGTAACTCTTGTCAGATGTTTATCTAACTTGTTCTTAAAAAAACAACACAGAATACCTGGTAGCACTAACCCATCCTTTAGAGCTGAACTCATCCAACCTGACTTTTAAGCACGTGAAGTTAGGCAAGGTAAATCCCAGGAGTTATAAAATTTCACACACACAAGTATTACTTTATTTTTCGTTGTCACACAACTGAAATGAACTTATGTATTAGTGGTTTAATGTTAATAGTAATTTTATATATTGTATATATGTTAATTAGTCAATGTTATGGTTTCATTTTTTTCACCAGACTGAGGCAATTTCACAATCTTGATGTTAAATGCAAACTCACTTTGCTGAGGTTCAGTAGTTCCTGCTAGTGCTATTATCTAAAGGACAAGGACAGAGCTGCCATTACCCCCCAGCTAATTACACTGAGGCAGATCTCATTTGAATCTCCAAAGTGGCAAGGATCCATCCCTCTTGTGCAGATACCACGGTGTGTTGGGTTTGGATGGCCTGATTTTTGGTGAGGAGGGAAGAAGCCAGACCCAGAAATGGTTTTTCCGTAGGAAGCTGCTGGAAGCTTCCTCCCTGCCTGGCGAAGCCAGCGCAGGCTGGCTCTGAAAAGAGACACACTGCTCAGCCAGTTAAAGCAGTTGGTAACGCCTCTGTGATGAAATGTTTAAGAAGGAGAAAGGGTGAGCAATTTCCCTTCCTTCCTCTCCTTGGAGGGGTGGTGGAAGGGGCCGCGAGGCCCTTTCCCAGCGAGGCCCTTTCCCAGCGAGGCCATCCTGGCGCCAGGAGCAGCCACGCGGCCGAGACCGGCACAGCCGGGCGGTGCCACACAACCGCTGCCATCTCCGCATGGCTCGCAGGGAACTTTATTTGTTGGCTGCTTTTAGCCGGCCATGCCGCGAACAGAAGGGCAAAAGCAGCGGCAGCAGCTTTTCCTTTTTGGCCCCGCATGAGGAGAGGCGCTGAGTGGAGCCGGCGGCCCCAGCAGCGAGCGCCTGATGTGGAGCCCAGATGGGATCGACTTTTCAGCGCTGCGGAACTCTGTAAAAACTTTTCAGTTGAGAGGATGGGAGAACAAACCAACCTACGGACACCAGTTCTGTCCCAAGTCAGAGAAAAGGAAAAAGTGAACATATGTGAGGAGAACAACATGGCGATACCAAGGTCGGTGCAAAGGAGGGAGGGGGAGGAGGAGGTGCTCCGAGCGCCAGAGCTGGGACTCTCCTGCAGCCGTGGTGAGGACTGCAATACAACAAACCACTTCCCTGTAATTCCTGAGGTGCCTGGGGGGATGCAGAATTCACCTGCAGCCCGTGATAAAAGGGCNGCGAGGCCCTTTCCCAGCGAGGCCATCCTGGCGCCAGGAGCAGCCACGCGGCCGAGACCGGCACAGCCGGGCGGTGCCACACAACCGCTGCCATCTCCGCATGGCTCGCAGGGAACTTTATTTGTTGGCTGCTTTTAGCCGGCCATGCCGCGAACAGAAGGGCAAAAGCAGCGGCAGCAGCTTTTCCTTTTCGGCCCCGCATGAGGAGAGGCGCTGAGTGGAGCCGGCGGGCCCAGCAGCGAGCGCCTGATGTGGAGCCCAGATGGGATCGACTTTTCAGCGCTGCGGAACTCTGTAAAAACTTTTCAGTTGAGAGGATGGGAGAACAAACCAACCTACGGACACCAGTTCTGTCCCAAGTCAGAGAAAAGGAAAAAGTGAACATATGTGAGGAGAACAACATGGCGATACCAAGGTCGGTGCAAAGGAGGGAGGGGGAGGAGGAGGTGCTCCGAGCGCCAGAGCTGGGACTCTCCTGCAGCCGTGGTGAGGACTGCAATACAACAAACCACTTCCCTGTAATTCCTGAGGTGCCTGGGGGGATGCAGAATTCACCTGCAGCCCGTGATAACAGGGCGCTCACGCTGGAGCGTGTGGATGCTGAGAAGCTGTGATCTGGTGAGAGGCTCGAACAGAGAGAGAGAGAGAGAGAGCCCGTGATTCCAGAGACAGAGGAAGAGGAGCCTTGCTTTTATCCCAGAACAGCTCATCCTTAAAATGCTGTACCCTGTGAACTAATGGCGCACGCAAACATCTGTGGGAGGGACTCACGTTACAGCAGGTTGGGCAGGACTGCTGTGAAATGTGAAAATTAAAACCACACTGCAGAAATTCACAGAGGACTGTCTCCCACTGCAGAAATTCGCAGAGAACTGTCTCCCATGGGAGAGACCCCATGGCATAGCAGAAGAGTCCTCTAAGCGAACCAAAGAAAGATTTTTAGGAGTAACAAACTGACCCAAACCCTCATGTTTTGTCTCCCTGCACTGTTGGTGGGAAGGAAAGAAGGGGGGGGGAACAGATGGGAGAAGGTGTTCTAAAGGTTTATTTTAGTTCTCATTATCCTCTTTTAATTCTGTTAATAATTTTTTGTTTATACCGTTTAAATTTTGGGCCTGTTTTACCCTTAAAGTATTTCTTCCCAATCCTTACCTCAATTCATGAACCCCTTTTTAATTGTTCTTTTTCCCTCCTCTGCTCAACTATAGCAGAGGAGAATTGAGTGAATTTTTTTTTTCTTGTGGGTGCACTGGCATTTAGCCAGTGTCAAACCTTGCCATAATGGCATTTTACCAGCCAAGGCAGCACACAGCCAGGAGAATATCCAAATACCACAGGATGACACTACAGACAAAACCAAACCAAAACTCTGGGCAAATGCAAACCTTTAGTTCACTTCAGAGGCAACAGTTGCTTCCTTCCAATCAAATACACTTAATAAATTTTAAAAGCATAAAAGGCCTTATAGAAAGACACAATTCTCAAACATTATTTTTTAAAATTAGTACAAAATTCACAATGATTTACTAATTTCAGCTGTCAAAAAAGAAACTTTTGCCATGTAAGAAAAGCTCTGATGTCCTTATGGAAATTTAGCTGGAGGTGAAGTTTTCCAAAGCAATACCAGTGACAGGACTCCTCATTGTCCATTGGACACCTCTTCATTCATCCTGCAGTCACTGGATGGAAATACACAGACCCACNACAACACAGAATACCTGGTAGCACTAACCCATCCTTTAGAGCTGAACTCATCCAACCTGACTTTTAAGCACGTGAAGTTAGGCAAGGTAAATCCCAGGAGTTATAAAATTTCACACACACAAGTATTACTTTATTTTTCGTTGTCACACAACTGAAATGAACTTATGTATTAGTGGTTTAATGTTAATAGTAATTTTATATATTGTATATATGTTAATTAGTCAATGTTATGGTTTCATTTTTTTCACCAGACTGAGGCAATTTCACAATCTTGATGTTAAATGCAAACTCACTTTGCTGAGGTTCAGTAGTTCCTGCTAGTGCTATTATCTAAAGGACAAGGACAGAGCTGCCATTACCCCCCAGCTAATTACACTGAGGCAGATCTCATTTGAATCTCCAAAGTGGCAAGGATCCATCCCTCTTGTGCAGATACCACGGTGTGTTGGGTTTGGATGGCCTGATTTTTGGTGAGGAGGGAAGAAGCCAGACCCAGAAATGGTTTTTCTGTAGGAAGCTGCTGGAAGCTTCCTCCCTGCCTGGCGAAGCCAGCGCAGGCTGGCTCTGAAAAGAGACACACTGCTCAGCCAGTTAAAGCAGTTGGTAACGCCTCTGTGATGAAATGTTTAAGAAGGAGAAAGGGTGAGCAATTTCCCTTCCTTCCTCTCCTTGGAGGGGTGGTGGAAGGGGCCGCGAGGCCCTTTCCCAGCGAGGCCCTTTCCCAGCGAGGCCATCCTGGCGCCAGGAGCAGCCACGCGGCCGAGACCGGCACAGCCGGGCGGTGCCACACAACCGCTGCCATCTCCGCATGGCTCGCAGGGAACTTTATTTGTTGGCTGCTTTTAGCCGGCCATGCCGCGAACAGAAGGGCAAAAGCAGCGGCAGCAGCTTTTCCTTTTTGGCCCCGCATGAGGAGAGGCGCTGAGTGGAGCCGGCGGCCCCAGCAGCGAGCGCCTGATGTGGAGCCCAGATGGGATCGACTTTTCAGCGCTGCGGAACTCTGTAAAAACTTTTCAGTTGAGAGGATGGGAGAACAAACCAACCTACGGACACCAGTTCTGTCCCAAGTCAGAGAAAAGGAAAAAGTGAACATATGTGAGGAGAACAACATGGCGATACCAAG
The DNA here is from genome assembly GCA_013398075.1 of Notiomystis cincta. Taxonomy (NCBI): domain Eukaryota; kingdom Metazoa; phylum Chordata; class Aves; order Passeriformes; family Notiomystidae; genus Notiomystis; species Notiomystis cincta. The sequence goes on along the minus strand of VZRX01000317.1, from coordinate 7,383 downwards.
GTCGGTGCAAAGGAGGGAGGGGGAGGAGGAGGTGCTCCGAGCGCCAGAGCTGGGACTCTCCTGCAGCCGTGGTGAGGACTGCAATACAACAAACCATTTCCCTGTAATTCCTGAAGTGCCTGGGGGGATGCAGAATTCACCTGCAGCCCGTGATAAAAGGGCGCTCGCGCTGGAGCGTGTGGATGCTGAGAAGCTGTGATCTGGTGAGAGGCTCGAACAGAGAGAGAGAGAGAGCCCGTGATTCCAGAGACAGAGGAAGAGGAGCCTTGCTTTTATCCCAGAACAGCTCATCCTTACAACGCTCTGCCCCGTGAACTAATGGCGCACGCAAACAGCTGTGGGAGGGACTCACGTTACAGCAGGTTGGGCAGGACTGCTGTGAAATGTGAAAATTAAAACCACACTGCAGAAATTCACAGAGGACTGTCTCCCACTGCAGAAATTCGCAGAGAACTGTCTCCCATGGGAGAGACCCCATGGCATAGCAGAAGAGTCCTCTAAGCGAACCAAAGAAAGATTTTTAGGAGTAACAAACTGACCCAAACCCTCATGTTTTGTCTCCCTGCATTGTTGGTGGGAAGGAAAGAAGGGGGGGGAACAGATGGGAGAAGGTGTTCTAAAGGTTTATTTTAGTTCTCATTATCCTCTTTTAATTCTGTTAATAATTTTTTGTTTATACCGTTTAAATTTTGGGCCTGTTTTACCCTTAAAGTATTTCTTCCCAATCCTTACCTCAATTCATGAACCCCTTTTTAATTGTTCTTTTTCCCTCCTCTGCTCAACTATAGCAGAGGAGAATTGAGTGAATTTTTTTTTTCTTGTGGGTGCACTGGCATTTAGCCAGTGTCAAACCTTGCCATAATGGCATTTTACCAGCCAAGGCAGCACACAGCCAGGAGAATATCCAAATACCACAGGATGACACTACAGACAAAACCAAACCAAAACTCTGGGCAAATGCAAACCTTTAGTTCACTTCAGAGGCAACAGTTGCTTCCTTCCAATCAAATACACTTAATAAATTTTAAAAGCATAAAAGGCCTTATAGAAAGACACAATTCTCAAACATTATTTTTTAAAATTAGTACAAAATTCACAATGATTTACTAATTTCAGCTGTCAAAAAAGAAACTTTTGCCATGTAAGAAAAGCTCTGATGTCCTTATGGAAATTTAGCTGGAGGTGAAGTTTTCCAAAGCAATACCAGTGACAGGACTCCTCATTGTCCATTGGACACCTCTTCATTCATCCTGCAGTCACTGGATGGAAATACACAGACCCACACATTTATGGGGCTAAAAACACCTACCAGAACACTTCTAAAGTGGATCAGTTTCTCAATCCAAGCCACAGCTCAGCTGCACAGTTGTGCCAGCATAGAAGGCACATCAACAAATACTGACATGCCCATTGCTATTATAGTTCATTCCTTTTATCTGTCAGTGAATTCCATTGAGTTATCAATAAACTTCTTTTTAAGTGCAACGCTTCAGAGCATTTTCAGTATGGCTCATTGCATTTGTTACATATTTCCTACCTTAGACAGCATAACAACATTTAATTTGTATGATGCTAATTGCTTCCCTTGTTATCTGCCCCTCAAAAACTTAGTTCACTTAAGTCAACTGAAGAAAAGTCAAAATACTGGCTCCATTGCAAACTGTTGTCAAAGTTTCCCTTGAACTTCAAACAAGTCACAATTTCATTCAGTTTGTAAACATTTTTACGTTCATGTAGCTTGTACAGAGCTGTCATCTCCATTTCCATGTCTACCTTTCCTCATTAACATTTTATTTATGTACCAGTGATCTTGTTATCAGCACAAAATGTAGCTACACTGATCTTCATTGATACACTGTTAAAACACTTGTACTTTTAATAGCATAAAGAAAACTGTGCATGACAAGAGTGTGCCAGAAATGCAGGATTAACCTAAGCAGCAGCAAAGATCAAAGAAGTACTTTTGCAGATTAGTTACATAAAAGGAAAATAGAAAATGTATCAGCAGGAGACAGAAGTATCTAGGACTGAATTGTTTACAGACACAAGGAAGGGTTTTCACAGCAACATTTATAGAGAAGGAGAGATGTGTATATATGGTGGCACAAGGAAAGGGGAATCCACATGCCTACCAGAAAGATAAACATTTGAACAACCTCTTTCCCAAGATATTGTTAAATATCTGTCACTATGTGATATGTACATCAGCTTGGTTCTGGATTAACCACAGTTACAAGAATGTGTAATTTAAAAGAAGATATCATTTGCTCTGAAAATGTATGCCTGGAAATGTCCTTGCAAAAATTACTCCAAAGGAACACTGTCATATCAAAAATCCTTATTTACAACATGGCTGGTTTACATAAATCAATTTTTAAATGGAAAGACTCTTAAGAAGCTATCTTATTTTTAATAAACATTGTGCTATTCTGGTTTTGTTTGTTATTTATGGTATACAACAAACTGAAAAGTCAGGAGACTGATTTTTACTTTGCAGCACTTCCATAGCAGCTCAAGTATATTAGGCTGACATAGAGCTTTATGCCAGTGTCTTTATTCCAGGTCTGGAAGGTCCATTTTCCTGCCTCAAACCAGAGATTTTGACTATTCAGAGTTTAGGTCCTCGTTTGGGGCAGCTGTCTGTTAAATACTTGAAAACTGTTCTGTCCATTAGGTCTCCTTGAGTCTCCTTTTCTCTATGCAACACCACTCTTCAGTTTCTCTCACAGACATCCACCCCAAGCTCGTTTCTCTGCCCTGTGCCTGCAGTGTCTTTCCTGAACTGCAGCAGAGTGGGTAGAACTCAGCTGAAGGCCTGTTTCAGACAAGGAAAAGCACTGCTGCAGGTTTTCACACAGAAAATACAGGCTGTCACAGCGTGAACCACTGCAGGGAGTGATAAACATTCCTCTTTGCACATTTCCCCTCCCTTCTTCCCGGCGTAGGAAACCCAATAAACAACATCCTGAGTCTGCTTTGTCTCTACAACAACCAGCAGAGTGCTGGACTGTGCAGCACAACCTGCCAGGGCAGGCTTCAGGAGACCTGCAGGGGCAGCTGCTTTAGGAGAGGTGTGGTAACTACAGCTGCAGAGAAAAGCAGCAATTCCCTCACTTTGTCGCTGTTCTAATCCCCCAAATTTGCTCTGATCCTCTCCGTTTCTCAAAGCCAGGAACCACAAGGAATCCCCTGCAAGACTTTGTGCTATAGAGCAAAACATTAATTTTTGTCTGTGCTGTGGAAATACTGTGACCCCATCTGGCTGTACTCAGCCAAGCCAAGCAGACACAAGACAAGGATCCCATTCACACCCCCCACCCCCAGCACTGTCTGACTTCTTCTGACAACAGGATATTGACTTAGGACAAGGCAATTTTCTGCAAAATTGCTCATCTTATATTATTTTCATTACTAATCAGCTCAGAGAATGAAGAAGAAACATTTAAAATCTGATAATAAAAAACACATATAAAACAGCTGTATCTTTTAGCTACTGATCCTAGGCTTTACTACATCATATTTTAGAGATCTAAATTACATGGTACTGCCTCATTAAGTTTTCCCATTAAGAAATACAATTATGAGATCAATTTGCTCATTCAGTAGTGTCCATAGCCTAGATTAAATATATATATTTTTTAAAATGATGCCTATGAAGCTAAGAGAAATTATCTTCAAAATATTCTTTTTCTTTGTAACACCATGTTCTTTAAATGTGTACAAGTTTAGTAAGAGCAAAGACAAAATCTACAGAGTAACAACTCTACATTATCTCCTCATTACATCATTTCATCTTCCTTCCCTGCCATTCCCTCCCTCTAGCAGGTATTCATAATTCTTCTGTCTCAGACTCTCCTATATTCTTATTAATGTTGAGTTTCAACTAATTTGAAAAGCAGACACCCAAATGATACAACAAATTAAGTTATGAGAAGGCAAATCTGCTGTCCATGCAGGGCCTGAGAACAGATGCTCAGTGTTTAAGGATAAGCCTGACTCAATGCAATCACATTTTTTTAAAATCCAAAATGTGTGCATTAAATGAGCATGACCACAGGAAACGATTTCTGTAATTTCAGCCCTTTAAACACTTTTCCTTGCATAACTTCATTGACCCACTTTCTACCTTACAGACCTCTCCTGAGGGGTTCTGCATTGTTAAAATCCCCAAAGTCACAGACACATTGCATGTATCAGCAGTGAACAGCTTGGGAAGTCTGGAAAAGAAAGAAAGAAAGCAGGAGATGTTTATTTGCAGTACAGCTGCTGAAGAATAACCACTGTGCCTATGCACATCGTGGCTGTGTGACCAGCCATGGCTCGTGGCTCCTGGCCAAGCAGCCTCCAGCCTTTTTCATGCTCTTCCAGGTGTCAAAATAACCAGGCTGTGGTTACACAAATAAGACACACACTGCTGGGCATGGAAATAAACAACTGGTGTAATAATGTAACCTGCACACTGTTCTGGCACTCTGGTAGGTTGAGTCAATTCCATTTCAATGAAAATATTGAATATTTTACAGATTTTCAATTAACTCTGAGTTTTTGTGATGTTTTCAGTTCATTTGTTGAACTCTACTAGCAGTTTACATGTAACAGAAGTTACACGATGAAAATAAGTCTTCAAAAATTCTTAATTGTATAATTATATGCACAGGAAACAAAAGTAAACATTTAGTGTGAAAATGTCTTTGAGGCATTCTTAAATTGTGGTTTCTCTGTGGTTTAAATATTTATCTCTGTCTATTATTATAGATTGTCAATTTAAGTTTTATAAGAAAAAAAATTTAAATCATTACTGTTCAACACAATTCTTTGTGAGACTGAAATTATAATCAGAAAACTGGTTTTGTCTAATTAAGCCAGCTGGTGGCTCAGGGTCTCAGACACCAAGTGAAAATCCTGCTTGGCCAGACTCAGTGCTGAGAAAAACGGATATTAGGAAGCTAAGAGTAGATTAAACATTTGTAATAGAACTTAGGAAATTGGCTTGAGTGAGCTGCTCAGGTAAACCAGTGGTGGAGAGGAAGGATGTGGGATTGAATTTTGCCAAAGGGTTTTAAGGCCAGGCTGGATGGGGCTCTCAGCAACCTGGTCTAGTGGAAGGTGTCCCTGCCCACTGCAGGGGGTTGGAACAAGATTATCTTTACTGTCCCTTCCAACCCAACCCCTTCTATGATTGTGTGATGACTATAGGAAATTCTTCAGATTTCCTTTCTCTTTTGGTGAGTTGTGGACTGTTCTTGCTACAGCTGCACCCTGTCTGTTGGTAATGACAGAGGATCAAGAGAGACAACAAACCCAAACCATGATTGTTCTTTTTCTGTTAAATTCTCATACACTTAGAGTGTATTTATGCAGCACCACAGAGAAGCTGACCTTTAGGTCCTCTGCTTATATTTCTAAACTAAAAGCATGACCTTGGAAATCTATTCATTACCTCAAATCTTGGTATAATTTATTTATTTACTGCAAGTCACACCATTAAGTGCCTGAAGCTGGCAAAAAGAGTCTTTTTCATTTCAAAAATGTAGCATTTCCAATAAACCCCATTGTCCACCTCTGGTCATCCCTACCTTTATACCATGGGCACATCTTTGCAGAAGCTTCCAAAAGAATCTGGGAACTAATTTCTTTCAGTTTAAATGGCAGGAATTTTTCTTCCACAAGCCTGTGCCAGTACAAGCACATAAAAGAAGAGTTCTTACTCCTCAAAACTTTCTCTAACACATCAACCTGTCTTTCAGCATCTTGCAGGTGCCCTGTTAGGTCTGAAGCAGTCAAATTATGTTGAGCTTTCCTGAATGTAATATCTGGAATTTACCTTGTATTCCATAGATACATAGGTATCTAAAATCTACTTATTGAGCTCAGGAATTTTTCAGAATTTTTTTCAGCAGCTTTCCAGAAATTTGAGGCAAAATCTGCATTTAAAATGGTATATCCCTGAAAATCACCAAGTTTTAATGTGAAGATGCTCTGCTGGCAGTTTCTTCCAGTGGTCAGTCAGACTCACAGCTGTGTCTTATATATTTGAATCTATCCATGGCTCTTTTTAAACCTTCCTTCACTAACTTCAGAGCCTTTCTTGTGCTTCTTTTCCCCCTCTGTACAGACACTCATGCGATATGGCCAAGTCACCACCTAGTGTTCTTCTTTTGCTAAATTTGAGCTACTTACATATTTGACCTTGCAACTATTTTAGGCATTTTTTTTCCACACCTTTGGCAGCTCTTTTTACAGCACCTTTTCCAGTGTCTCAACATCCAATCAAGAGTGAGGGTTTCAAAAATGGTGTGATGATCGCACTGCTCTGCAGTGCTGAGGAGTGGCAAAGTGGCACAGTCACACAATAGAATTAACTTTTAAAAGGCCTCAGAGACTTATAAGGAGCTATGCTCAATGCAGTAAATCAGGAGCGGGTAAGTTGTACTGGAGCAGTTCTGCACTGAATTTAGACGCTTTCCTCAGTGCAGTGCGACCGCCTCCAGGGATGGGATGCAGCACACCAGGGCCCCGATGTGCTCCCGCTGGAGCACCGCAGCTCTCCTGCGCCACTGCCTCAGGCCGCTCCAAAGGCCACACGGGCGAGCAGGCTGGCGGTGCTGTGTGGAGGTGTCACGCGTGGATGATCCCTGCGGGCGATGGAGTGACAAGAGCAGGACAATCAGCCCTTCACACAGGCTGGTGCTGCTCTGCTCGACGCCAGCCATGCCCTGGGGTGCCTCGGGCACAGCACTGACAGGCAGCCGAGGGACGGGACTGTCCCTCTCTGCTCTGCACTCCTGTGGCTACTCCTCGAGCGCCACAATATAAAAAGGGCATCCAAAGGAGAGCCACGAGGGTGGCAAGGGCATGGCAGGGAAGCCTTAGGAGGAGCAGCTGAGGTCACTTGGTTTGTGCAGGTGGAGGAGACTGAGGGGACATCTCGTTGTGGTCTTCAGCATCCTCCTGAGGGGCAGCGGAGGGGCGGACACTGATCCCCCTGGCAATCAGTGACAGGAGCACGGGGAATGGCCTGGAGTTGTGCCAGGGGAGGTTTAGGTTGGATGTCAGGTTCCTCCCGCAGAGAGTGGCTGGGCCCTGAACAGGCTCCGCAGGGCAGCGCTCCCGGCACCAAGCCTGAGCTGAAGAAGCGTCCACAGGCACACGTGTGATTCCCGGCGTGTGCTGCGCACAACAGCCGGGCTCGACGATCCTCGGGGGTGCCTCCCANCCCCTGGGATATCCTGGGATTTGTGAGCCCCCGGCTTTGTGAGTCGCCGCCGCGCCGGCGCCCGCCCCGTGCAGGCCCCGCCTGCTGGGCCATAGAGCGGCCCACAGAGCTGCAGAGCGTCCCGGCGGGCGGAGCGGCGCCGGCGCCCCCGCGGCCGCGCAGTCCTG
>VZRX01000316.1:34326-47235 GCA_013398075.1 Notiomystis cincta | reverse complement strand
GTCTGTCTGTCTTTCTGTCTTTCCTTCTCAAAGCTCCACAATCAGGAAAGACTAGGTCTGGTAAGCATGGAAATTCAGAAACCTTCAGAGAAATTGTGGTGGCTTGAACAACAAATACCATTAATCTGGAGATAATCAAATCCTTTAATCTGTTTTTAATCTGTTTTTAATCTCTGCATTTTTAAAGCTGCTTCGTAAAAGTTTTAAATCAAGTGATGATTTCTTGTCAGTCTCTGGGTTCACTATTTGTCAGGATCAGAGGGTCTTGTGTCACATGGATGGGGCTAGGTACTTTCCTGCCATGTCCCAGCTCAGGTATCATTGCAGATGGCTGTATCAAAGGCTCACATTACTAAATCTTGATCCTGCTTCTTTTTTTCACCAAGAAATTTAACTCCCCTCAAAATCCCTCCTCATGACTTATGTCTTCTAATTGTTTTTTTCTCCACTAATACAGGGGTCAGGGTTTTTTTAATGGTTTCTAAGGATAAAATATGCCTCTCAGGAATAATTGGCCTGACTACCCTTTCTTACAAAAATACACTAGAAATCCTCTGGATGCTTCTTTGGAATATTTTTTTAATTTTGGAAACCCTACTCCAATGCTATGCTATTGCATGAAATACACGAATAATTTACATGCCATTTCACCTCTTTTTCCACCCTTAGGGAGGACTGTCCCAACTAGTATTTTTTTGCCAGCAAGTAAAAATACCAATTAAACACATTTTCTTATCTTCAGCCCATGACAGTTTAAGGTCATGCCAAGGGAAGGTAAGGAAGAAAAATTAAGTGAGCTGTTTTTTGTTTTGCTAGGGTGGCTAGTTTCACTCAAGAATCAGAAAAGGTGCTGTTTCATAGAACAGCAATTTTTAGCTGATGTCAGTGAAATGATGCAGATGGTGCCAACTGCCTGCCCTTTGGTGCAGATGTCATTCAATAGATGGATCAGGCCATATGATATCCACTTGTTTCAGACTGTGCCTGAACGTAGGTAGTCTTTCTGTGTTAACACAATTTTACAGAATAAAAGGGAGGTGAAGGATAAAGCAAAAGATTTTGTGTGGACTGAAAAAAGTAGACGTAAAAATGTAGGGATAGATCATCCCATGAGCACTGCATTGTGCCTTGGGGACCAGGCTTGAATCCCTCAGGGAGCGCAAATGGCAAAAGCAGGAAGATATGTAGTTGCTGGTCCTCTTCCTTCAAGTGCCCAATAGGCACCATTCAAAAGATAAGAAAGGATGGCATGTAGATGCTTGGCATAAGCTCTGGGGGGAACTATTTTCTTGATTTTTGTGACCCATTCATCCTTTTGCCAGAGATTTAAGTATTGAACCTGAGCCTAAAGCCAGTTCTTTCACTGAGTGCAGTCAGCAGCTCATCATCTGAAGTGCATAATAAACACTAATCACTATAGCTGAGGTTATATTATTACCAACTCCCTATTGACTGATCAGTTGTTAAACAATGATTGAGCTCATTAAAGCAATGTATAAATGAGTCATTTTTGTGCAATCACCAGAAAAACAGACTTCTGTAGTGCAGTCTGAAGAGTGGCCAAGGACCAGCTGGAGGGAGCCACACTCCCAGGACTGTCCACAGCTCAGTCTCTAGTGCACTGAACATTTTCTGTCCCAATGCCAACACATTTTACCTACCTTTGGAGAATGATGAGTTAAATAATAAAGAAAAAAAAAAAGAAAATCCCAGCAGAGAGAGTACTGGAAAGAGATAAACTGCCTTGAGGATTTTGATCATGACATTTAAATTCCAATCTCAATTCATGTCATTCTATTTTGTTATATTCTGTTTATAAACTCTGTGTTGTAATCACAGACTTTTTGGAATTATGTTTGGAAATTATCTAACCCTTTTATGTTAGAATGCAATTGCATTTGGCTGCTTATCTTGTTTGTTTATGTTCAACTTCTATTGATTTCAAAGGTTCAGATTACTTAAGGTCTTTGATTGCAGCTGCATATTTCTTCACAGGTTCAGAAAGAGGTATATTATTGTTCATAGAGTCAAGAAGAAAATCCCTAACAATAAACCCAGCACCTATTAAAGGACAATCTGTAGGTTTCTCCTCCACATAGCATTTCACTCTGTGACAGAGACTGTGTGTGTGAAAAAGAGAAGAATGGAGAAGCCCTGGAAAATATTTACTGGTTTCCTTGATAAGGCAATGGAAGGTGCCAGCTCAATGCATCGTGATGAACTGCTTTTTTCTTACAAGGGAATTCTCTACCCTACCACTCTTTGTAGTCCTGAAGCATTCAAAGCCTTGGAGTCCTTTGAAGCCAGAAGTGATGATGTAATTTTGGCAGGATACCCTAAATCGGGTGAATATATTTTATGTTTTTCATAAATAAGGTTCTGTAATAGCCAGTAACAAGGTTTGTACTAAATATATGCAATATATATGATACATAATGTTATATATTATGCTAAATAATAGTATTCAGAATGTTTACAAAATTTTGTAAAACTGATTTCATTCTCAAAAAGCACAAAAGATTTATTACGAATATTTTAGATGGGAAGTTTTCCAAAAGACTGAGAAAAATAATCTGATTTTATTTTCTATAACATATAAATGTTTTTGTTATCTTTACTCTCCATAGTTATGAAATTAAATGCATAAATTGGAGAGAATCAAAATACACTTTTTTGCACCAGAGATAATTGGGTCTCTTGATCTCACAGGATCTGCTCTCACATTCATATTTGTAAAGTTAAGAGCTTTACGTTTTTACACAGAATGGAGCTTTTGGTACCTTCAAATGCTGAATATTCTTTAGGTTATTTCACATAAATGTCAGAAAATAGATATCAAAAATATTTTTCTAGTCCTCAAAGTGATTACACTGTTCTTTAATTATTGGGAAATCAAGAGAAGATCTTCGCTAGGGTTGCAAGTTTATCCTACATATTTGCTCCTTCTGCCTGAAAGCACTGGTCTACATGAGGACCAAAGGTTTGGATCAGATGTGCCTCATATACACATTAATCTAGATGTTTCTCTCTTTCAGCAATTGGTTCACACTGCCTCACAGTAGATAGTCACAACTGACAGAATTGTAAAGTTTCTGCTTTTTTTTTGTATTTTCTTTTTGAATAAATGTTATGTACTTGAATGCATTGTTTAGACAATAGTGAGAAAGATGTAGGAACCCAGTTCCAGAAGTCGGGAAATGGTAAATTAGAGACGGGAGATCTATGCAGGCTCCTTGTAATCTTTTGAATAAAAATATAATAAATGTATATAGGAAATGTCACTATTGTGAAAATAGTGGCATATTGTTAAAAAAAAAGAGTATGTACAGCACAATTTTCAGATCTAGTTCTGCTCCTGTGTTGAAGTACTGTGACCCATCTTTCTTTCTAAGATAATCCAGCACACTAGAAAACACTTAATAGATTATGTTTTAAAGTGCAGGTTTACCACTCCAGTCTCCCTTATATTTGTCACAAAAAAAATTTCTAGTTGAATCTTAGTTGTTCTTCTCCTTTATTAGTTAGTTTACAATAGTCAAGTTAATTTATGGCGCACTGAACCATTTGAGTTGGAGAAATATGTCCTTATGAGGAGCAAAGGTAGGACCCTGAGAGGTGATTGACCAGATAGCCAACTGTGATTGTATCACATGAAAGGAGGCCAAATAACTCATCTGGTGGTACTACCACCTCTTGACTTCCCTGGCAAATCCATTTTTGTTTATTCTAACTGTTTTGCAAGAAATTATGTATTTTCCTTCTTTCAGGCACAAACTGGCTAAGCCAAATCTTAACTGACCTGATAGCCATATATCAAAAGAAAATACAGTGTAGTGAAAGTGTGAATGATGAAGAAATAGAAGAATTCCCCTACCTTGAAATTGGAGATGCTGAGAAATATGAGGTGGGAACATAATGTGTGTGGAAATGATCAAAATCATGTCTCTCAAATACTGAATATATGATGCATGAACTATTCCATTGTTTGATGAGAACTTTACCACTTCTTTTTATGTCTGGTCAGGATGTATCTCATCTGGACTGTCAAGTACTGAGGATAAATGGGATAAATGAACACTTCAGTGGCAGTAAGAGGAGCACATACCCATGAAATACACAAGAACTTCAGAAATACAATATAGCATCTTTTGTATTTAAGAAGAGCTTCATGAAATGCCAAATAATGAAATATTAGCTTTTGTCTCTTTTACTAGCTCTTCCTCCTCATCCCCTCTCTCAGTCCTTGTGGTGCTTCAGCTTTCACACATAGCCAATTTGTACCTTACAACTTGTCTAACAGAACTGAAGGGAGCTACCACTGAAGAGAATTAGCAATGGATAGCCTTTTCCCAATTGTTCAGGGGTTTTTGAAGATTAGAGCGACTCAGAGCAGCCCACTAATATCCCAGGGCAACATTCACGAAAGAAAAAAAGCACTTCTATCAGCCAATAACTGTTGATAAGTTTGTCAAGGCATAATACTTTAGCATAGGTTAGTGAAAAGAATACTTGTACTAACTGAACTGTCCACTTTCCTCCTTCCAATTCTTAAAGCAGATGGCCAAATTACCTTCTCCAAGATTTATCATTACTCATCTCCATCCTGAAAATCTTCCCAAGTCTATCTTCAAAAACAAAGTCAAGGTGAGTGCTGATTTTAATGTATTAAAAGCAAACACTTCAACAGATTTTTTTTAAAGCCAATGTGGTACTTTTCTGCCAATTTTCAGAATCAGTCTTATACTTAAGTGTGTAGCCTGACCATTTGTCCATGACTGTTTAAGTACTACCATTCATCTCACTTAACCTCAGTTTGTCCTCGTTGGCACCTTTGTGACAGTCTCCATGAAAGAATTGCAGGGCTTGAACAACTCCTCCAGAGACAAAATGTATTTTGACATTATTTCCTGTGGGAGGAATTTTATGGCATTGTTACGAGTGAGGGCTTCAATGTGTCAAATTTCAGAAATAATTTTTGTGATTTTTCCCTACTACCCAAATGATGAACTATGCTTGTATTGAGAAAAACATATTTAGATTCTGCATAATTTATTTGGTTAATCTGTAAAAGATACTTTAATAATTATAGGCAAACACCTTCTCATGGTACCAAAGCAAAGTTAAATACTGCACCTTCTGAATTTGGAAGGAAATTGCTACTTCTGCAAGTAGCACACAAGGTATTAGAAATTCCCANAATGCTATAGTCTGATATGTCTTTCTCTACAAATAATTAATTTAACTTTTTTCTAGATATTGTTACTGGTTCGTAATCCAAAAGATGTAGTTACATCTTTTTACCATTTTTCCAGCCGCCTGTCTATTCTTCCCTCCTATGAGACCTGGGGTGAATTCTTCACAGCTTTCATGACAAAGAAAGGTACAGTATATTTTTCTGTCTGTGTCAATTATCCAATGATTTGTCTTTGTTTAAAAACCCTTATACTTAAGTAAGTCAGCTTCACGAGGATTTTTTGGTTTACAGTACAAAAGCAGAGATTAAAGACAGAGAATTAGAAATCTGAACTGAAATTTACTGTACTTGGCTTATTGATTGAGGATAAATATTTGTTAAAACTGCACTTCTACAGACTTCTTTAGCTTGTACAAATGGATCATTTTCTTGGAAGAAGTTCTTCCTTGTCTCTATCTTGGATCCCCTTTACTCCTCCTGTCCTATGTCCATCATCTTGTGTCCATGGAGACATATAATTACCTCCATGCCAAATTGGATGAAAGGAATTATTTGGATTAAGTTTAGTGCATTAAAAAGTGGACAAAGTCTAATGCATTAAAAAAGAGAGAAAATAATACCACTAGTTTAAAGTTATGAGTTTGGCATAGCACTGTGGCCAGCAGAAGGGAGGGTTCACAAGGTTTTAGACTGGATTAAGGGAGTCTGCAAGAGGGTCTGCGAGATGATAACTTTTTTGGTGGACTCACAGCTGTCTTGAAACACTAATAAGTTTTATTGTTCTGGCTTACAAATGGTATCATATGCCTGAGCCTGGAGGAAAACCTGTAAGTCCCACAGAAGGGCGTAAACTCTGCCATAGAAATGATTAATAAAGCCCTTGGCTGAGACAATGAGTAAAACTTGGTTTATTTTATAAGGAGCTTGTATAATCTTAATTTATTCTTCATTTTAGGATTCTTTTGTTTTATTTAGTGGCCTGGGGATGCTACTTTGAATTTCTTTCTGAATGGAACAAATACGTTGATGAAGAAAATATTATGACAATAACTTATGAAGAGCTAAAAGAGGTAAGGTTATCAATAGTTACAAATATTTTATACTTCAAGGGACATTTTTTCCTTAACCAATTCATCATTATATTCATGTAAAGTGTCCAAATTGTGTGAGACAGATTCCTGTTTTAAGAAAAGGTGAAATTCAAACTTAAAGGCCTTCCTAAAATCTTGCTTGTGAAAATAATTCTTGTTTTTTATTTACCTGTGATATAAGCCCAAATAATTATTAATCAAAATCCCCAGTAATGTTTTTGGGAGGAGCTTTTGTGTGTTCAATAGTGCTGATTTTGCTCATCTGTAAATCTTATATAATATTTTGTAATCTATAGGAAGACAGCACATATCTTCTCCGAAATAATTATGGGGAAGAGAAACACTATGGACCACTCTAGTCCTAGAGAACTCCATGAATATCCTATGTATGCAGCCAGTAGAGAGATACAGGGAAGTATAAACACCTTGGAAAACAGCGTAATTTGTTTGAAAGTCATGTCATGGGTTACATTCCTCTTTCCAGAATCGTGCCCAGGGTGTGAAAAACATAGCTACATTCTTTGGAATTCCTCTGACTGAGGAAGAGCTTCAGCTTGCAGTAGAGAGGAGCAGCTTCCAGTCTATGAAGAAAAACTCAGAGAGGACCCACGGGACATTTGGCAACATCCTCTTTCGCAAAGGTAGGAAGCTCTGAGTGGCTCTGAGGTAGAAATGTCACACTCTCAAGAACTTGGGCCATCCTTTGGTTCTTTTTCTTGCACTCATATTAGCATTGCAAGTTAGTATCAAGCAGGTTATCACTGCTTTGTTTGAGAAGACTGTTCAAGGAGAAGTGGTGAGGAAGGTACCCAGCAAGGCACTGATAGCAGAGCCGCTTTTCGAGGCTCACAGATGGCTGGCTGGTAAGAAGGGCGAACTGTGACGTGTCTGAATGCCTCTCCACCTCTGTGCCTGGATCACCAATTGCCCAGCCATTAGAGGCTTACCTGAGCAGGCAGCACTGGGCCAAACTCAGCCTGAGTGGTGAGACCACACTTTTTAGGAGAGTATAGGAATCTTCTGAAATGGCCACTGCCAAATGCCTGTTCACTCTTACACATTAGAAGTAAGCCAAGCAAGCAAGAATCCAGGTACACACAGGAGAGGAAACAAAAGGGAACAACGTTTGCAGTGTAGTGTAGGGCACACAGACATGAGAAGGGCAACCTGGTTGTCAGAATCTATTTCTGAATTTTACATTAAAGAAGTAACTGGATAAAAACTCAAGCTGCCAAAGGAGCAGAAAGCCAGCTCTGCCTCCTGACAGATGATTCTTAATCAATTCTTCACGATCTTCCACTTTGCCAGTCATAACTGACTAGAGAAGAGAGGTGTAAGGAAACAGGACTTTAGGCTGCCTTTTTGAACACAATCACCTAAAGAGAAGTATGTTTCTTTGCATTATAGCAAAAGATTATTCACATATGTGCAGCTCCACTGATTTCACAAAATTATATTGGTGTAGAAAAATGTTTTATCTGGAAAATGGATCAACACCATTTAGTGTACAATGCAATAAAAATGACTGATCTATAGAATAAAAAATAACATTCCTTGGTTTTCAAGAGTTTCTTTTCTTCTTTGAAGGTGGTATAAATGACTGGAAGAATCTTTTCAGCAAAGATCAGAATGAGAAAATGGACAAATCTTTCGAAGAACGTATGGCAGGAACTAAACTCGGAGAAAAGTTAAAATATGACTTGTACTGCAAAGCATGAAGAGTAATGAAATGTGGTTAGAACAAGAACTCTCCAAGGCAGACTCAGATCATCCTAATGCTATACACTAGAAAACTAGATCAAATGATCCAAACACCTTAGAATTACTGTAAGAATCATTGCGGCAGCCTTTACAATGACAGTGAGGAGTAATGGCCTATTGTTCTGAGGTGAGACCTTTGGTTTACACCCATTTGCTGAAGCTGTCATTGCTGTCAGCTAATCATATTCACAAAAACTCAACAGCCCTGTTCCAGTAGCTCTCACCTGGAAGGAAATGGCCCTTTTCTTTCTAGATGATTTGTAATTATTTAGTATTATACAGATTTTTCGAAAATGTTTCAAATGAGGCAACATCTTCACAGAAAATATCACTAGCAAAAATAGGAATATAACAGAAGCCTAATGCCAAAGGATATCTTTCATGAATTCAGCACAAACTAAATCAAAGCTAGAGGAAGGAGAAAGAAGAGGAATAGGGATCAGCATTTTTAAAGCTTTTCATCTCTCTGAATGCAAAATATCAAGACGGATTTCAGATTTTGGGTTGGTGTTAAAATGCAAGATTCACTCAGAGGCACTGCTTTTTATAACATCACAGAGCAGCCCAAGTTGGAAGAGACCTTGAAAAATTGTCTGGTACAACCTTTCATGAGAAAGGGAGCCTAGATAAGATTCTATTTAGATATCATATCTTGAATCCTCCAGTGATGAGGATTCCACCATGTTCCTGGAGGCATTGTTCCAGCAAATGATTGTTCCTGCTGTAAAGAATTTACTTCATGTATCAAGATTAAACCTCTCCTGTTGCAAATTGAACCCACCGCCTCTTTTCGTCTCCATGTGGTGTCTCATGAATAGAGAGCCTTTATGCTCTTTGTAGCATCTTTGGAGATGGCAATGTACAAATGTGGTTATAGAAATGAAAGTACTGAAAGTAGATATATGTTCTTAGAAATTCATACAACAGCAATAAAAGGCAATTCAGAAGCACTGTCAGCTGCAGCAATACTTTTGGGAATATCCACTTGTTTACATGGATATTATGAACTCGGTTGCAATAGTATGCTCACGGTCACACTGCATATACTGGTTGACAGCAAAATTAGGAGGGCAATCAAAGCAATATCCTTTAGTGGTGAGTCCCAGTCATATTCAATATTGTTTTTAACACTGATGGGCAGACTAATAGCATATACTGTATCATAAATGACTGACTTTTAAGTCTGGGGATCAGAATAGAGGGCTGAAAGTACTAGGGGAAATGGCATTTACTGACCTGCATACCCCAAGACACTTTGGCTGCTGGACAGACAGTGCTGGGACTGGGACTTGGATTGCTGGCATACTCAGGATCCCTGGTTGCCCTGAGCCTCTCCAGAGAGACAGGGCTGCTCAAGTCTGCAGCTCCTGAGCAGATAGACAGATGGCTGTGATGGCACTGGAGACCCTGCTCATGAGCAGAGAGCAGAGTCTAAGGGCCAAAGAACATAGAGAGACCTGTGTCTGAGTGGCTCAGTTGACAGGTTGCCAAATGTCATGCTGAGGTATTACAGTAATCTAGATCACTCAGGATTCAGGCGGCTGGCTCCAAAGAAAATTTCTTTGGCAGCTGTCCAGAGATAAAAAGTTAATTTCTTGATGCCCTTACTCTATAGTGTTACTGGCAAACAGGAGGAAATTTTCCTTTGCAACTCAGAGCAAATACATGCACAATAAGCTGAAAACAATAACAAACCCAAAACTTACAGAAAGCCTAATAGATGAACAGTGTCTTCAAGTTTTATCAGTAAAATAGTAGTAATAGAGAAAATATTTCCAATAAAAGAGTCTATTTTGATGATTCTTCATTCTGGGTGACAAGAAAAATAATTTTAAATTATTTTTTGTAGGTACTTATAAGAAATCTTCCAAGTCTTACAGTTATGATTTTGATTTGACACTCTCTCACGTTTAATTAATCTTGTGTATAGGCTTACTGAGTGTCTAACATCAAGGATGTGATACAGGGCTTTGATATATGGGTAGCGAACAAGACTGATACTGTATTCAAGGGCATAAAAGAGTGAAAGGCCCCTTCACAGGGTAATTCACCTTCCTGTATTGCCTGCCTCTGTTGGGATGACCAGTGGAGATACCTATTTCACCATCTCAGCATTCCTTATCTTCTGAAAAAGGTATCACCCAGAATACAACCCCATAAGGAACAATTTCACCCAAAGATTAAATTATGGACATGAGGAGAGAGAAATGAAAGTGAAGCAGTACAAGTAGAACTTGATTCACAGTAATGCTGAACCTAAGTATTAAAACTTCACATGCAAGTGGCCCTCCCATAGGATTTGATGATATAAATACTCAGATGTGAGTATTTCATCATGAGAAGTCTGATTTAGCTCTGGACATTGCCTTACAGTGACTGGATGCAGGACAGAGCCACTGCCTGTAAGGAACCTGTATCTTGGGACGTGTATCCATTAGTGGAGTCAATAGCAAGCCAGATTGAGATCCCCTGTCCAGGTGTCCACTACATGCTCCTTGTCCAATTGGCAAATTGCACTGTATTAGTCACCAGTTAAAAATATTTCAGGAAATATCCTTTACAGGCCTTTCTTTGGTTTAATTTAATATTTTCAATCCTATTAGCTGTTGCCCCAATAGTTCCTGTTCCTAGTGTCAGTTGCAGCAAAGACCATATGTCATTATTTTCAGTCTACATGGAGTTCTGTAGTGTCAAAAGGGGTTAAGAGAGAACAGAGTTAATCAGTGACTTGCACTTTCATCTCTGAGAGAGCACCTTGTCCTATTTATTCATGGGTTGCAGAGACCTTTTCTGCTTTGTGGAAAGACAGCATCTGTATCTGTTTGGGAAGCCTGACACGGATACAGACATGACCAGAAACAGTGAAAGAATCATTGAGATAGTGGACAAATGTTTTTCAGAGGGTGACAAGATGGCCCCAGAAGACATGCTGTTTTCCTACAGAGGTATTTTATACCCAGTTACAATAAGCAGTCCGGAGACTTTGGAAGCTCTGAAATCCTTTGAAGCCAGGAGCAATGATGTGATTCTAGTAGGTTATCCTAAATCAGGTAAGTGTGTTTTTGATCAGTAGTCAAGTACACAGTGCTACAATTCAGAAGGTGATTATTTAATGCCATCACTTAACACAGCAATAATTCCTGAGAAAAGCTTTTGATGACATCAGACTTCAAAGAATCACATATTTAAGTTGTAAGGCATATCTGGAGCTCAAATAATACAGCCCCTTGCTCAAAGCAAGGGAATGACCTAACCCCCAAAGTTAGGTTTGGTTGCTCAAGGCCTTGTCCAGAAGGGTTTTGAAACTTTTGAGGATGGAGGTTCACCACCCACTGAAATCTTTTGTTGTGTTTTGCTACAATAGTGGTTTTTTGGGGGTTGGGTTTTTGTTTGTTTGTTTTTACATCGATGCAGTCAGACATCCCCTTGTTGTGAGAGAGTCTCCATCTTCATTATAACCTCCAGTAGTGGAAGACTGCAGTGAGTCTCCTATGCCTTTTTTCTTCTATCTCCAGCCTGAGCAAACCAAGCCTTTCTATGCATTTGTTCATTTGCTCCAGTTCACAGTAATTTCATGGAAATTCAACAAGACTTTCTCCAGATTCTCAAAAGCATTTGTGCTTCAGTCTAGGAACTGCACATGGTATTCAAATGGTGAACATACCAGTCCCAGCTAAAGCAGGATAATTGATATTTTGACCATACTTGCTAATAAAAGAAAGTATGTTGTTACCTTACTGTCTGCAAGAGCAATACAGGGAATATATCCTGCTAATGAGTGCAGAACCGCTGTTTCCATATTTTTACTGCATTGCAAAATGCAAGTGATTCCTTTGTATCTAAATGGAGGGAAAGACATGAATGCCACAAGGATTTTTAAACATTTTCTCTCTCTTTCACTGTGAGCATTTCAGACTACTTAATATTTTTTCCTATTGACTTTACAGAAATATCTTAAAATGTAATTTTCAGAAAAAGAGGAAGTTGATCCTTATCACATCACCTTTGTGTGCAACCTCTCAAGCTGTACTTAGGCAGAAAAGGTTTATATGTGTGAGGATCCACCTGAACACTGCAGGAGGTGTTAGTCGAAAACTGAGATTTGGCTCTCTTAGCCCAGTCCCTCATCCAACAGTTTTCCCATGTTGCAGAAGCCAAGGCAACTAAGCCTGGTGCAAAGATGGTGTCAGGAGTGTGTTGGTCTGGTGGCTTGGTTGATGACCCTTCTGCTGCCAGTTACAGAAACCTAGCTGGGAATTGGGAATGATGCCAAAGTGTCAGTAATGAAGAGACCATAGGCTGAAGTTGGTTGGGCAGAGGGAACAGAGTGTTCCCAAAGACAGCACTGTGGAAGGAAAGCAGAAACAGCCAAGAGATGACTGAGTTGGCCCAGTGCTGGGAGCCGTGCAGCTCTTGAGTACTTTCCACAGGGAGTAGCCTGAGGTAACCAAAAAGTACCAGAGCTGAAAAGAGCAGTAGAGGTCTGCTTCTACTGAAGGATGGGATATATTTCTGAAGCAAGCAGGGTAGCACTTCACAGTATCTGCCTAACACCTCTGCCCCTGTTGACCTTAGGCATAGCCTTGTTGGTTTTTATCCAGGACTGTGATTTAACCACATCTGGCAACACAGCTCAAATCAGTGGCCCCACAGGTCCACTCACTCCTTCACCCCCAATAGAATGGAAGAGGGAAACAGAGTGAGAGGAGTCATGGGTTGAAATAAAGGCAGTTAAATAGGTAAAGCAAGAGCTATGTGTGCAAGCAAAGCAAAGTAAGGAATTAATTCTATCCTACCGGCAGTCAAATGTTCAGCCATCTCCAGGGCTCCATCACTCATGATGGAGACTCATGGTAAGACAAG
>VZRX01000316.1:0-34141 GCA_013398075.1 Notiomystis cincta | reverse complement strand
TGGCCCAGTGCTGGGAGCCGTGCAGCTCTTGAGTACTTTCCACAGGGAGTAGCCTGAGGTAACCAAAAAGTACCAGAGCTGAAAAGAGCAGTAGAGGTCTGCTTCTACTGAAGGATGGGATATATTTCTGAAGCAAGCAGGGTAGCACTTCACAGTATCTGCCTAACACCTCTGCCCCTGTTGACCTTAGGCATAGCCTTGTTGGTTTTTATCCAGGACTGTGATTTAACCACATCTGGCAACACAGCTCAAATCAGTGGCCCCACAGGTCCACTCACTCCTTCACCCCCAATAGAATGGAAGAGGGAAACAGAGTGAGAGGAGTCATGGGTTGAAATAAAGGCAGTTAAATAGGTAAAGCAAGAGCTATGTGTGCAAGCAAAGCAAAGTAAGGAATTAATTCTATCCTACCGGCAGTCAAATGTTCAGCCATCTCCAGGGCTCCATCACTCATGATGGAGACTCATGGTAAGACAAGTGTCATAGCTCTCAGCATCTCTCTTTCCTCCTTCTTCCCTTAAATTTTATTGCTAAGCATGACTCCATAAGGAATAGAATACTCTTTGGGTCAGTTGAGGTCAGCTGTCATCTATGTCCCCTTTTAATTTCTTGTGCACCTACAACGTACTCTCTGGCAGGTCAGTGTGGGAATAAGAAAATGCCTTGACACTGTGCAATCACTTCCTAGCAATAACTAAAACATCTCTGTGTTATCAACATTGTTTTCAGCACAAATTCAAAACATAGCTCCATACCAGCTACTATGGGGAAAATTAATTCCATTGTAGCCAAAACCAGCACACTTACTTGTTGAAAGGTTAAAGTACAACATTGACCCAAAGTGGCTCATTTGAAACCAATTTGATAGGATACCATCAGCCAGGTTTTAATCAAAAAGTGAAGTTTAATGGATGTCCTACTGGTGTCTTTATCCTTTCAGGAACCAATTGGCTTGAACAAATGGTGAAGGAGTTGTCAGATGCCAAATATACAGAAGAGGAAGTGGAAGAGAGAATAAATGCTGAAAAGAAGCTAGAGACATTCCAACGTCTAGAATTCGGGGATCCTGGGGTATATGAGGTAATCAGGAACTGCAAATACTGTCACTGCTTTTCCTGCATAGAGTATCAGCTGAAAGGCAATGGCTGATCTCAGAGGTAATGGAGAACCTAGAGCCTTAACAGCAGCTATGATCTGCACAGCAGCATGTGCTACTGCCTCTGGTGTCCCAACACAAGGGCCTCAGTGGGGAGACAAGGCTGAGAATCCACAGGGCCCTGAGAAGCTGTAGACCCAGTGAGTTTGATTAGTAAGACCTTTTTCTTGGGTGTCCCATCCTCAGGCCTGTGTCATGTGAAATGGTGCTTGGTGGCAGAGGTTGGCAGAAGCCTACACCACCAGTGCATCCCTGTGGGTTTTCCAAAGGATAAGATACTTCTCTGGTCTCACCTTATATAACCCACAATTACTGCATAGGCACAACTCATTGAATAAGATACTTCTGTCTTGTCACATGTTTTCCCACTTTCTTTAAAGAGGATGAAGCAGCTTCCTTCCAGGAGAATTATAGTAACCCATCTGAGACCTAATCTCCTGCCTCCATCCATTTTCCAAAGCAAGGCTAAGGTGAGTCTTCTCTTTGCATTACACTGCAAAAGCTTCCCACCCTAAATTAACTTTCCTCTGTGATAGGTGTCTTTTCTGCATTTCCACCTGAGCTGGTCAATACACAGCCACATTTCCAAGGCTGAAGAGATAGCTCTATGTGCTAAGGCTGTGAACAAAAACCTCTTCTGGCAGCAGCTTTGCTGACTCAAGAGGTTACTGTTGGTGGGCTTGTTGTTGAGTGTCACTGTCCTTCCAGATCTCCTTCAGAAGGATGCTTCCAGGTTGGTGGCAGAAAACTGAGCAAGGCAAGGAGTAATTCTGTCTGGTTTAACTTGCTTTCAAAACCAGGGTACCTGTGGAAAACCCAACACAGGTTGGGGCTAAAATAATCTTAGATGGGAAGAGTGCAGATAGAATCTAGGGTACATCTACAGACTCTTTGTGGCTCTTTTGTTCAGTAGATCATGAACTCATTTCTCTGGATTGGAACTAGGTCACAGCTGTCTCGAGGGAATCACTGAAAAGCTTCTTGTTTTCAGCCTGAAGCTTACATTAGCAACAAGTGATATGCCAAAGCTCTGATTTCTTTCTCAAGAAAAGGAATTAAACCAGAATTGTATGGTCTGGTGAATTTTAGTGGACAAGTAAGCTTGCAGACAACACCAAGTTGGGCGGGAGTGTTGATTTGCTGGAGGGTAGGAGGCTCCACAGAGGGATTTGAATAGATAATGGGCTGAGGCCAATTGTATGAGGTTCAATAAGGTATTTACTCTTTGTACTACATGATGGGGATCTCAACAACCCCATGCAGCACTAAAGGCTGGGGGCAGAGTGGCTAGAAAGTTGCCCAGTGGAAAAGGGCCTGGGAGTGCTGGTTGACAGTGACTGAACATGAGACAGAATTGTGCTTGGGTGGACAAAAAAGCCAGTGGCATCCTGGCCTGGATCAATAATAGTGTGGTCAGCAGGACCAGGGCAGTGATTANCACTAAAGGCTGGGGGCAGGGTGGCTAGAAAGTTGCCCAGTGGAAAAGGGCCTGGGAGTGCTGGTTGACAGTGACTGAACATGAGACAGAATTGTGCTTGGGTGGACAAAAAAGCCAGTGGCATCCTGGCCTGGATCAATAATAGTGTGGTCAGCAGGACCAGGGCAGTGATTATCCCCCTGTACTTGGCACTGGTGTGTGACACACCTTGAGTACTGTGTCCAGATTTGGGCCTCTCACTACAAGGAGGACCTTGAGGTCCTGGAGTATGTCCAGAGAAAGGCAATGGAGCTGGTGAAGGATTTGGAGCACAAGTCATAGGAGAAGCAGCTGAGGGAGCTGGGGTTCTTTAGGCTGGAGAAAAGGAGGCTCAGGAGGGACCTTGCCACTCTGTACAACCACCTGAAGGGAGGTTGTAGCAGGGTGGGGCTTGGTCTCTTCTCTGAGTAATGAGTGACAGAACAAAAGGAAATCGCCTCAAGTTGCACCAGGGGAGGTTTAGATCTGGATATCAGAAAAATTTTCTTCATAGAAAGGGTTGTTGAGCATTAGAACTGGCTACCAGGGAAGTGTTTGAGTCACTGTTCCTGGAGATATTTAAAAGATATGTAGATCTGGTATTATGGACATGGTTTAGTGATGAACTTGGTAGTGCTTGGTTAATGGTTGGACTTGATGACCTAAATGATTCTATGGGATGTGTTGAGAAGATGGCATTTTGGTCAGTCAGATTATGTGTTTTCTTCCTCTAGATCCTCGTGCTAGTTCGAAACCCCAAGGACACAGCTGTCTCCTATTACCACTTCTGCAACAATCTACCACTGCTGCCCTCCTTCGCATCCTGGGATGAGTACTTTGCAGACTTCATGAATGGAAAATGTACTTTGCCCTACATCCTCTGGCATTTCTCCTAACATGAGTGGCATACACAGGGCCCTGTGCATGGGAATCCTTCTGTGACATACTTTACCAAGGCTCTCCCAGAACAGGTAGACAGGCCTCTGTAATGGCAGAAACAGGGAGTACCGGAGAATCAGAATTTTGTCTCTCATTTAGAATGGAGAGATCATGAGAAAGCTTTAGCCTGACTTTTCCATTCCCAAAAGACAGCATGTGGTTTGCCATATCAAGTGGCCCAGACCTGGGCCATTCTGCACTGACCTCAAGAGAAAGATCAGACATGTTGAGCTGGTCGCCCCTTCACCATTAGTGTCACACTTAGAAAGCTGTCTGGTTTAACTCCTCTGATTTGGCTAAGGGCCTGTGTTGGGGAGTGCTAGAGACAGCTATGCCTCTTCTTTGTTTGCAGTGGCCTGGGGATCCTACTTTGACCATCTGTTGGAATGGAACAAATACATTGACGACAAGAGGATCATGACAGTAAGCTACGAGGAACTCAAAGAGGTGCGGCATTTCACCCAGCTCTTCCTTGATGAGTGTGCTGTGCATCCCTCTTGATATGTATGGATATTGGGAAGGAGAAATTCTTGGGGCAAGTCTGGCTGCCCCTTTAGAAGGATGTGCCTTTCTGAGCTACTCATTTATGTTTGGGAGAAGCCCAGAGTTAGGAGGAGGATAGCCTTGCCTATTTGTGAAAGGAGTTATATCTGGTAGAGGCACAGGCTCTGGGAGAGAAGAAAAGGCATTGAAACTGAGGGCAGCATATGTAGGTTTCTTGGCCTGAAGGGTTTTCTGTTAGAGCTCTTAGAATTCATTGGTGACATTGTGGGAGACAGCCTCCTCTGCTGGGCTTTCCATAGAGTGCTGGCTCCGTGCCACAGCCACAGTGTCAAATCTTTTGGTTTCACCTCTGTGCTATGCTCCTTTGGGCAGGACCCTATACTGGGGATGAAAAAGATTGCTTCCTTCTTTGGATTTTCCCTGTGTGAGGAAGATTTTTCCAGAATTGCCAAGAAGACCAGTTTCAAAGCTATGAAAGAGAAATCCAGAGAAACCCATGGAAAGTTTGGGGATGTCCTCTTCCGGAAAGGTAAATGTCTGCAAATGGAGATCTACCTTCTGAAGCAAACTCCAAAAGGAGTTTTGAGTATGCTTTTAATTAGCCGTGAACTCATTGGACTGTCTGGGTGAGTTCTCTCCTGGGATGCCACAAAAAAAAGATGTGTATACAAAAAGCTTCTGCTATTGACAGGATTTGGGGGCTGTTTGTAAGAAAAACTTATCAGAGTGCCAGTCTTAATGTCCCCAGTCATTGCTTCTGTGTTGCTGTCTTTTTCTGCAGCAGTCCTGGCTAGTTAGGAAAGGGAGATGCCAAAGTGAGGGCCAGCACTGGTGAGATTATGCCGGGAGTTATGCACCAAATCTGCCTGGGCTCTGTGGTTACTCTTTGCAGAGGTGTCGTGGTGCGACTGTTTCACATTGTTCTGGCGATGAGGCTGCACATGTCACTTCATGAAATTCACCCTTTGGAGGAAGGGTGATAATGGGATAAGAGTCTCTTGAACCTCAAGGGAATGCATTGCTCAGTGCTCTGCTGGCCTCATAGGCATTTCCTGCTATTTACTCAGCAAGAGCTTTAAATGTCTCCTCTCAATGGGCAAGCCAGTGGTGGCCTCAGAGATGGTCTCTCACAGACCTGGGGCCAGGGTCAGAGCTCTGGCAGTCCACCTGCTCCCTGTGACCTCAAGAGTCTTTGGTTTCTGAATACTGCAGGCATGGGCTTTTAAAAATCCATTTCCTTCACCATTCCTTGGAGGAAGAGGGGTTTAGCCACTCTCCTCTCTACCATCTTCCCCTTTCAGAGGAAGTAATTCATGAATGAGCTTTCCCTTGTGACAAAATAAGATTCCCCTGTTTTATAAGTAAAAGCTTCATGAAGTCACCTTGGAAATCCCCTTCTGGAGAGGGAGGGCTTGCAGGGAGCTCACCAGCAATGCTCCCTGTTGTCTGGCTACAGCCTTTGCTTCTGATATTTGCTACCTTTCCTCTCCCAGGCAATCAGACCTTCTCAGGGCAATAAATATGATCCTTCCTGCCCTGTGTAGTCAATGACTCTGCCCCACTGCTGGCTAGATATTATTTTCTCTCAGGAGCATCTTCCATCAGTTTTTGCTACTTGTACACAGGGGTTGTTGGAAACTGGAGAGACCTCTTCTCTAAAGCTCAAAATGAAGAAATGTCCCGGAAATTTCAAGATTCCCTAGGAGGAACAAAGATGGCAGCAATGATAAAATATGATGTGTACTGCAAGGCCTGAAAATAAGTAGATGAATAGCATGACAGCAAGTCATGTTCCAAAGGTGATTCTCCAAAGGTGGATATCCCCCATTTTTCCTGCCCATGAGAAAAGAGAGGAACCCCTCTGAGAACTGCCGGGCACCTCCAAGAATCTGGATGGTAATTCTTAGGTGTGTTTAGGGTCTACAGATTGTGCTTTGATTGATATAACCAAATAAAACGTGTCTATGTCAAGTATATGCCTGGCATCCTTTCATGAGGGAGATGGTGCACAGACATCATGGCACCATTCTGCTGGCATCTCTGTCTCTGTTTCTTGGCCTGAAATGATGAATGAGGCCCCTGCCAGTCTTGGTGGTGAGGCAGAGGGGCCAAATCTCCTCTGGCACAGAGTGGACTTGGCATGGATATATGGTGTGGGTCAGAACCACCACGTGTCTCTGTACAGGTAGAGCATGTTAGCCTGGGTTTAGATCCACCATGGCTACCACGGTGTTGGCAGGTCAGAAAGGCCTTTGACACTTTGGCAGACTTCACACATTGGTATGGCAAAGGTGGAATTTCTCAAGCTCAGAGCCATGAAGTCTTAAGTAATGAACAGTTATATGATTTCTAGAGGAAATCTAGAAGTCCTGTTGGACTCTCTGGGAAGGTAAGTGGCAAGAAGGAAAAACCACGACATTCAAGTGGGAGGACTGAAGGAAAGAAGCCCCTTGATGACCCTAGACTAGACTAGCTAAACTATGAGAGTGGTATTTATTTGACAATGAATACACTTATGCTACACAGGCACGTTTTCCACACCCTCCTTGCTGATGTCAGTGGCTCCATTGGCTACTGTTGCCTTCACTGATCCCTGCCAAAAACAAATGTTCCCTCAAATTTCCTTGAGAGGCTCCCTGGCCTCTTTCATCCCAAGTAATCCAGACTACGACATCTTTAAGCTAACTGTGAAAGGATCTTGAGTTGTCCAAAGCTTAGAGGTGAGCCTAACTAGACCTTTTTTACAGTGGACAGACCATAATCACTGAGAGGACTGTAAATTTCTAAAGACTACATTTAGCTAAACTAGGATAGTCAATATTTCAAATACAGAAACTCAGTTTCTTCTGAGTGAGAACATAAAAATATAACAAGACCTTTCTCCTCACATTCTTTGTCTCAGTCCAGAAACATTTTGTGGCATTTTGGATTGCAGCAGGCCCCACACAGGCTGAATATTCCTGAGAAATCTGAGCTCATGGCTGCCCCAAAGGCTAGGCTTACTTCCCTCTTCTGACTGCAGTTGTCTGCTCCTTCTTTTGCATGAGCTCTTGCGTTTGTTAGACACCCCCAGCTTTCTGAAACAGCACAAAACACTCACTTTTGGTGGCTGCAAGCTGTCAGATTGACCCAGCTGTCTTGCACAACCTCACCCTTAGTGCCTCTGGGTCACTAAGAAAGAATTTCTCTCTTGCTTCAAAGACTTGGCTCTGTCATTTTTTGCTTCTTTCAAGCATCTGCTAATATCTGCCCTTGCTGCAGGCTTCCTCCCACTGGGTCATGCCCTCATGCTCCAGAAGCCTTTCCCAGCTCAGGGCTCTCCTTCACCCAAGGCAGGGCAGGCACAACAAGGCAAGGGGGCAACCCCGGCTGGCCCCTGAAAGGGAACAGGAGACAGAGAACAGCACGCTGTGCATGCACTGATATATAGCATCCCTCCCCTCATACCTGGCCAGGGGCAGCAGTGGCTGGAGAGCTGCTGGAAGGCGCAGTATTTTGGGCTGGGGGCAGAAATTTGACTTCTTTCTTTAAGGAGAGCTTTGGACCACAATTCAGTGGTGATCATTTCAGGTTCATTGCATTCCCTCTGGTTGTTTTACAAGAAGCTCATTCCTGATTTGAAAAATACAGAATTTATATATTTTCTGTCCAGAAACAGCTTACTAAGAAAGGTGTGCATTCATTATTTTTTAAAATAATATTGCAAATTTTCAAAAATGTTAAAACTTATATATTTTATGAGTATTTAACATCTTTTTCTTAGCCATTCAGTTGCATACTTATGGGATTTTTTTTCATATTAGATCCAGAACACCAAAGATAAAGCCATTTACTTCAACTTGTCCTCCAGGATAAGTACTTCACATCTTTATGAATGGGAAAGGTGCTTCCTATTCTCTAGCAAGATGTTCTGATTATCAGAGTGTACATGTAAAAACAGTTATAGTCAAAGTGTTCCTAGCTTTTTGGCAATGAAGAGAAAATCAGAATTTGCACTTGCGTTTGGCAGAAACTGCATTTTCTGACACTGTTATTTAGGTCTTTCCACCAGAACACTAGTCAAAAACTTCAGAATTCCCCCACTCTTGAAGTAATTGTCATGTATTATTTTTAAGGTTCCAAATACACAGATGTGGCTCTGCATTGAACCTCTCCTAGCAAGTGACTAAACCAGTGTTTAATGACAGGGCTTGGTTTTGCGCATTTGGCTTCTTCTCTCCAGCAAATGCACATTGGCTGCTGCAGCTGGAATGGGATGAGAGAAAAATGTGGACGGAGGCCACTGTACCCTCTTCAGTGATTCCTGTGTGCTTCCTTATCTACTTCCAACTTACTGATGCCTGATAAGAAGCAGATCTGGGCTGCCTGAGCAATGTTCATTTATAAGAGAACTTCTCTGTGTGGAATCCTAAGGAAAAGGGAAGGATGGACTTAAACATCAGGACAAGTTGGATATAGTCCTCAGATTTCTTGTTGGAAAGTGTTTTCTAGGCCTTATTTTTTTGAAAACATGTAATTGTTTTCAAACTGCAAAGCACAACATCAAAGCAATCAGACAGGTGTTATTACCTGAAGATTTGCTTATATTGATAGAAATAAAAAAAAAAAACATAAAAATATGCTTGCTGTCTATGATTCAGTAGAAGTTTACTAAAGTCCTGGGATCAAAAGAAAAATTTTCACCAAGACAGTATGCATTAGTATGGACAGTTTCATTCATTCTCCTTGCGTGCAAAAAAATATCAATTACCTGTTCTCAAGGCTTTGTCGTTGGTATTTGTAAATATTTCAAAGAAAAGACATGTTGAGTACTACAACCTGCATTAAATGGAGCTGTAAAATTTTTGAGTGGAAATTTTTTTCAGGGGAGAAGAGTATAACATGACAGCGAGAAATTCTGTATCGTGAAAAAACTCATGTTCAAAAATACAGAGATCAAAGGTTTGAGAGCGCATATACTTGGAGACATAGATGATGTTAATTATACCACAGACATGCATGCTAAAATATTTGAAGAATTCATTCAGGAGGTTCTTCCAGGATTGAAACCTAATAAAGCACCTCTGAGTATTCTCCTGCTAATATAGAAAATCTTCCTTTCATCTTATTCCTCCATAGACAGTTTACTGTAAAGAAAATTAAATACCCCAGGAGCTGGGAACAAGTCAGAATTCAACCTCTTATTTACCCCAGCTAGTGCTTGGATGCTTCGTTGCTCTTCTGTTTCTTAACCCTTTCTTCATGGTCCAAGTCCCATAGCTGAATATAAATCTAAAGTTATCAAAGGAAGGTAGTGGTGAAGAAGAAACCCTTCCTTCTCTACCTAATGCATCTATGCTTTCATTTTTGCTGAATACTTTTTTATCTTCAACACTGGCTTGGGAATTGACTTGCCTGTGCAGTTGAGTGAAACAGGCATTTCAGTGATGAATATCTAAAGTCAATAAGCTATGATGAATCAAAGGAGGTGGGGTTAATGCTATTTAAAGTATATTTCAACTTTTAGTCAGAGTATTACTGAAATCAGGTACTGCAGGTCATAATGACCCATTAAGACCAGTTCAATGATGCTTCAAAACAGAAATGGTCAGGAAATTGCTGTTTCTGCAAGTGACATTAAAATAATGCATATTTATGCAATACAGTTACTGGCTGTTATAGAAACTGGAAATACTAAACACATTTTTCGAAAAAAAAAGGAAAAAATTTGCATAAAATTTCTATTGGTCAAAAAGCCTTTTTCCTTGGAAAATATTTTGGCAGGAGCTCTTAGCATATACATTGAAATGCATTTAGGAACACTAAGAATTGGGTTTGGATATGATATAATTCCAATTAAATCCTCTGACAAAGGAGCAATTTTCCCAGCTTCAAGAAAAGAACATACTAAAGAAGATGGGCTTCACAAATAAAAACACTTTGTATTACAAACCATGTGTCCAGTACTCTCGATAATGATTCTTGGCACCCAAACTGTGCATGTCTACACATAGATGTAAATCCCCAGCCTGTTGACAGAATCAGCACAAGCCTTAGAGGTTCACTTTCTTTCCTAAATTGTCTGGAATATGTTGTCCATGTATGAATCATCAGTGACCTAATTTTCAAAATTACAGAGCATTTATTTTCTACCTATTTTATATGTATTGGTAGATGGTGATAGCATGAAATATCTCTTTAGATCAGACCAGCTGATGTATCTTATGTAAAGATACATAAATTATTTTGGAAAGAAATTTTGCCCAATATGGCATTTTTTAAAAAAGTATTCAACATATTGTCATGGAATTTAAATTACAAGACTGAAATGAAGAGTTAACTATAAAATATGGATCCTATAGATGGAATTGAGAACTGCATTGCAGTAACATGAAATATTATGCATTTGGCAAAAGTATTTAACTATGGCTTGCATGTGTTTTTTCCTATTGGAACATACAGATTAAAAATGTCATGTAAGTGTCTTCTTCAAAAAGTCTGAAATACATGGGTATGTAGGGGATCCTACCCTAACACCAGATATCCTGCTTCCTTAGTTCAGTCTCACCCTGTCCACTGGGATCAGTGCCCTAGGAAACACACTTTTGGCTCATGACCTTGTACCTTCCCAGAACACTTATTCTTACAACTACAGAATTATAAGCCGTGTCAATGAATCTACCAGAGTTTCCTGAAAGTTAGTGGTAGTACAGTGTTTCCCACTTGCATCATTTTGTACCCACAAAATAGCCTTGCATGAGGAGAAACTGCTTCCCTTCCTACTCTGCCTCTTAGATTTTCTCAGTGGAGCCAAGACCCAAAGCCTGTTCATAGCAAGCCCACCAAAGGAAAATTGTGAAGCCTACAGTTACAGTGTTGGAACACTGCCAAAGGTGCAGCCAAAATATTATTCTGTATAAATTCTGAATCCCTGTCACATGCTGGGAACGAGAAGGGTAGCTGAATTCCCTTGAGTCTCCTTGACTAGTGAAAATTGAAGCATCTGCCAAGAAGACCAGTTTCCAAGCTATGAAGCAGAAACCCTCAGAACCCCAAAACCATTTGGAAATATTTTTTCAGAAAGGGTGAGCTGATAATTTTTTGTAGGCAGCTGTAAAAAAAAAAACTATTCTAGTTCTTAGTACTAATAATATGTCTCACAATTATATTTATATAGCTCCTGTTATATAGAAAAACATGAGGATGCATGTACAGAATGGTACCAAGAATCATTATGCTTACCTAGGCTCAGTTACCTAAAAGTTGGGTATCTAAGCTGTTTATCCTGGTATCTTCCTAATGGAGAGAGGTAAGTGCTTGCAACAGAAAGTTCATTTATTGTTAGATGTCAGTCTTGGTGTATTACCTTGTGGGAGTACTCTTCCCTGAGACTGCTTTGTCCCCTAAGGAAATCTCATCCAACAATAGAACAATTTGTTCAGGAGAAATCTATTAAAGAGTTATGTTATGGGAAAATGGGCCATATTTTAAAAAAAAAAGTTGTGAATCATAGCTTGTCATCTGAGCAATACAAATCAGTTACTGAACACTTCTCATGATACTAATTCTAGGTTTTCCCCACCAAGGCTACGCAAAAGTGACCTGCTCTATTCGACCTTGGCAGAATGAGCTGGAGTCTTACAATTTTGTCTACTGGTTAATACAACACAAAGTTTCTGTGAAGAAAAATAGATGGGTTGGATTTTTATATCCTATTGAGAAATTCCATTAAATTAATGAATGTTATGATTGCTTTTAGATGAAGCTGCATGTGACTTACTGGATGATAAGAAATATTTAATATCTTGAACTGTGTTTAGGCAAGAATTAAAGTACATAAGTGTAACACTTTTCATCCTGTAAACCACAGCTCAGGTGCTGCCGAACTCCAGAGGTGAAACAACTCAGTTTTTTTCTTAAAGGTCTCTATACACCCAAACTCTGTTTCAAGACATAACCCAAGAACCCTTCTCTCTTAACAGGCCCAGAACCCTGAGGCTTCTTGAAACCATGTACAGCCCATTTGAACTTCATAGTTAGATCTCATCTTTCCCTCAAACTCAGCACTTTTGGAATATGAGGGATCTTTATCAGCCTCCATCTGGACCTCTCCAGATGGAAACAGCTGAAAATGCTAATCATTTTTGCAAACCTTTTGCAAAGCACGTAGTGTTGATTCACCAGAACAGCATTCACTACAATAAAATGCTTGCTAATTCTGGTCTGCCTACACAAACCCAGAAGAACAATGTTGGTTTTACTAAAATTGTTTATTTAGCCTGTCACTTTTAAAATGCTTTCTTCACCTCAGAATTACTTGGAGGCTGAAAGGCTCAAAACAGCTCTTCTGGTAATTGCAACCTGGGCTGAAATTCTTGGCATTGGGCTGGGGAGAAATGTGCCAACCTGGGAAGCAGGATCTTCTGGTGGCCTGAAGGGAAACATTGGCAAGAGGCTAGGGCACTGTGGGGAAGACATTTGAAAACTGAAGACATATGAAACAGTGCACATGTGTTGGTTAATATAGCACAGCATAATTATTTGGTTTCTCTGCAAAGATATTCAAAGTTAAATAAAAAAAAAGGAATTTCCATTTCTAGCAGTTTCTTTTCCCTGAAGTTTACAGACTTCCCACAGAAACTTAATTTGAAGGCCACTTATGAAAGCCAGACTATGTTTTACACAGCATTGTGTCTGAGCACAATTTTTCAGATGCTCCTTGTCTGGCCTGCTGAGAAGAGCTGAGCAGCTCCATACATGGGGCCCAGTTTCATATCATTTAAAGATTATGTGAGTAACATGCACTTGGGGCAGCATTATAGGCCCTGTCTATAGGTACTGGAAATCAATAAATCCCCCTGACTATAAAGGGGTGAGTCTGATTTTTGGATGGGTTGAATCAGCTTCTGGTCTCCCCTGACACTGCTGCAATTATATTTTTGCTGGTGCTGTAGCTAAGCTTACAGGATGAAAGTTTTCATGGTATTAATAAATCCATTTATTAGCAAGGATGGATAGAATATGTAAGCAATGCAATTTTCATTTTAACTCAGTTTTAAAAGATGGTAGCGGTCACTGAATATAGAAGGTGTTCCTAGAGATTTTATAGAGATGAAACTAAAAGGATTCCATAAACTGAACAAGAGAATCATAGGAGTTAGTGTAAAAACAGAGGGAAATCCACCCTCTCTGGAGTCTGTTTTTTAAAAAGTCAGCTCTATTGAATACTGTAACAACAACAGAATTTCCTATTACATGCTTACAGAGAAAAAAAAAAAAAAAGAAAAAGGTAGGACATTCATAAGTTAGAGAAAACACAAAAAAAGTAAAAGAGTTTTCAGCTGTGCTGTGCACGTACAACTTCCCTCAGCACTGATGGTAAGGCACAAGCACACTGGGGAAACAAGCCCACGGAAAGGACCAAGCTCCCAAGTCAGGCAATGCTCATCTGGGTCTTAGGGAGCGGCGTTACTCTCAAGAGGGAAAGACAAAGGCCTTTAGTGTCGCTTCCAGATTCCTTGTTCAGCTGATGGCATTTTGATTTTAGCAAGGGCTTGCCTTCTTTGAGCTCTGGCAGAAGCAATATAACCTTGCACATCTGCTGATGCTTTTAGGGAGACATCCTGTGCTCCTGAATCGTTTGCTGCAATGCTTGAAAAAGCAAACCAGAGGGCAGAAGTGATTGACTGCTTCCAGAGCCAGGCTGGCAGGAGCGGGAATGCAGAGCCCTCCGTGCTCCTTTGCCAAGTGTGAGCTGTGTTTGGGTTGATGTGATGGGGCTGCTGGGGTGGTTTTGCATGGACAGACCTCTTCCAGCCTGGCACTCTGAGTTGCTTCTGTACTGGAGACCTGTTCTCCTCCTCCTCCTCGTGACTAAACTCAAACCAGATGGTACCTCCCAAAGTGAACAAATATTTTTTCTTCATTTAGTGCAAGAGTAACGCATACAAAATGTTAAAAATGCAAAATACAAAAAGTGGCATGACAAATGTGGTTCTGTGGTAAAGGAGTCACACAGCTATGAAAAGACTTGTTAGATACATCTTGATAAATAAATCAGGCAGCTTTAAATAGCTGTACCAGAAATGAGGAGTACATTTTCCCTTTTAAGTTCTGACAAGAGTAGCAATCACAGATTGCACTATTTTTACTAACTTCACTAAGTATTTACATGCCTTTTTTTCAAACTTTTTTTTTTTTTTCCCAAGACAGCTGTGAGCAGATAGCACAGCTACTCACACTTTTGGGTACTCTGCAAAAAGAAATGCTGGAGAGGGTTTTGGATATATTCTGTCACTGTCTTCCGCATCACAGTGCAACATGTGGGCAGGATTTTCTGTGCCAAAAGGAGCAGGATTATTCTTCTGTGCCATTATTGTCACTAAGAAAAACTGATTCTGCTGGCTATGGAAAATGTTAAATTTCAATCATGATGGATCTGATTTTTCAATCCCATACTGGAGGGCATATGTGAGGAAATATTGTGGCCATATCTGATTATTGTATATTGCATTAGATAACAGAAAATGTGGTGATTTATAGATCTAAAATATCTAAAGAGGGTTTTTTTGAGGGATAAAACCAGTTTTTTCCAAGTCACACTTGTATCCTTGGCAGCTGGTAGCTCTCACCCCATGGATGAAGCCTGCCATTTGTACAGCTCGTTCAGCCAAGAGCTGAAAAAGTACATCATGGATGTTATTTCATCTCCAGATGTTCTGTGTGACAAGTCCTTGCCACAGCTCTGTTGAAGCCCTTTGAGGCCGAAGCAGGACAATCTAAAAGAATGCTGCCAATTGAATGAAAAATGTTCAACGTATTTTACACAGATTTGAGTATCTCTGGTGGTCAGGGAAGGTTTCATGGAGTTCTGTAAATCATAGAAGCATAAAATCATTAAGGCTGGAACATGTAATTAGCTTCACAATATTGATGAATTTTTATCCATCGTTTATGGCTAGGGAGATTGGCACAGAAAAGATAAGCAATTAGCCTTTGGGAACAAAAATATTTTATGCCCTAGAGGGAAGCAGAACTCAAGCAAGTCAAGCAATAAACCTGCCCATATCTTACTTTCCATAACACAATTTTGTGGAACTACTGTTTCTAATTTGGAGGAGACAACAAGCAACAGTTCAAGGTTACAAAGAGGTGCTTTGTTTTATAGCAATAAAAAGAGAAGGGAAATGCATTTCTTTTCAGATCTCCTTCTTACAGGTATCTAATAGCAATTGACAATTCCAATAACACAAAGCATAAAGTCATGTAATTAATTATTCAGGTTTCAAAAATAAGGAGATTGTTTTAGACTGTGTCCTTTTTTTCAAAATTTTGCCTTCCAGTTTTTGACACTTTATGATACACTTAAAATATGTTTTTAGCTTTCCTCCACAACCACTGAAATTATCACTATTGCTGAGAATGAGAAGTGAAATCCTTTTCAGAAAGGAACTCGTGTTTTCTGGAAAAGGTGATTTCTACAAAGCTTGTCATGGCCACCTGGCTCACTATCACTTTTTCTTCCCTTGGTTAGCAGAATAGTTTTACAACATCCCTATCTCATAATGGAAAGTAAACAGGATCTTTCTGCTGCTTTCAGATCACATAGCTGTAAATATTTCCAGCTGGGATGTTCGATGCAGGTGTCTGGGTTCTGGTTTGCTGACTGATCATGCTGGAAACATCTTCCATGTACATGGAAACTCCTCCTGGTCCTGGGCAGACACTGCAATGCTCAGGGGGCAGTGGTGGCTGGAAGAAAAGATTCCCTCTGATATGTTCTAGGGATCCCGTTCAGGACACTGTAGGTCTTGCAGTACCACCCTTTAGATGTAGTTTTATATGACTTTGGTGAAGCAGTTGGTGCTGCTCCTTGTTGGAAGTTGTACCTTATCACACCTGTGCAACCTTTGTTGTTGCCTGGAGATGCAGGGAGAAAGAAACAAGTTTTGTAGAAGTGTCACAATAGTAAAAGGGCTTTCGAATTGGTTTTGAAACTTTTGACACCTGAAACAGTGTAAGAACAGCTGTGCTGTTTTTCCTGCTTGGGAAGGAGGATGTATCAAGGTGGTTTATCAGTTGAAGGTGAAAGATGTGGAGTATCTGTGTGCTTCACACAGCCTGTTCAATTTTATGCTTGCTGCAAGGGGTCGGGCAGAGCAGTGGGTATTTCTCTCTGAGCTGAGATACATCTCCACACTTGCGTGGTGGGGGAATCCGAAACCCGAGGAGCCAAAAAGCACGGGCTGCTCGCACCTCAAGAGTGTGAGCGCTAGGTGTCACTGCAGCCCTAGGAAAAGGCAGCACCAGAAATTGCCAGGGAGAAAGAAATTTTTTTGCATTTCAGGAAAAGTTGATTCTGCTGGTGACGAAGAAATCAAAGAAAGAGATAACTATGTTATAAATACAGACACAAGTATAAATATATGAATTTTATGCGAATAGCATCTTTTATTCATAAGAAAAACAGTAAATAGCTCTCTATTCTAGGATCACCTTTGTTAGCACACACTGATAGAACTCTCATCTTCTTTCAGCTGAGACTCTCATACCGAAAAAGGTCTGCTATACTGAAACTGATCAATGTTATTTCCTTAATTAGCTGTAAACTTTAGCTAACTGATAAAACAGCACTGATATAACTTGAGACACAAGAGAATAAGAAACACAGTATGTAAGTACAGAGTATACCAAACCAGCAACAAGCCTATGGAAAAACAGCCATACCTCTCCAACACCTAAAATTGTTCACTCATCTTTAACTTTTTAAACTTTCCCCCTAATTACTTTCCCCCTGCATCCTAGATATCCTTATTTCCTCTACTCTTCCAGTCTAAATGTGTTCCGAAATAATTGCAGACATTGTGAGCTGGAAAAATTAGAGTGAAAAGTAAGAAGTACAAATTTATATTCAGAGCAAATGAATCCCTGTATTTCTTTATGTCTGGATTTCATCATTTGCTGATTTGTAATGTAGAAGAGCAGTGTGAATAAGAAACAAAGTTTTTTGGCAGTGGGTTTGGGGTTTTTTCTGTCTTTTGACAAATGTTGGCTTCTGTCAAAATAACCCCCCATAAAACCTTACATAGCTCCCTTGTGAGTTCATCCTATGCCAATTAAGTTCAAATGAAATGGAGTGGCTTTTATTTACTTTTTTTATATTATTATTTGTTAAATGTGTCCAGACAGCCTCTGGCTACCATTAGAAATTTGCAAATAAAACAAATGGCTTATTGATCTGTGTCAGCTCAGCTCAGAGTCCCCTCCAGGATAAACTAGACATGTTCACCACCACATCCTCAGGCAAGGGCCTGAGCAAACAGATGAACCATGCATCCTGCCCAAAAAATCAACAGGCTGGGATGCTGGCAGACCAGTGGAGGAAATGATACTCACAGGCAGACTGATCACCTACTGGTGAGTAGGTAGGAGGCATTTCCATGATGGAATGTCCCTGCTAAGAATGGCAAGTGAAAGACTATCCCTACTGATCTTCTCAAAGAGAAGAGGATTGGGAGGTAGTTTGGTATCTGTCTTGCCTTCTCCCAGCAGTGAGCTCTGCATTCACCCAGTAGTTGGAGGACTTTTCACTGAAATGAGTGGCTAATTATGGATCCAAAAAGGTTTCTGGAGGAGGTGAATCACAGGACTGGCTGTTCATTTTGCAGATGCAAGGAAAGGATACAGATTTGTGGTGCTAAGTGAGCTGCTCTTGACCCTACTTTGAGAAGGGAGGCTGAACCAGAGATATCTAGAGCTCCCCTTCCCACCTCAGCTGTGCTGTGATCTAGAAAGTTTTTTCCATTTCTAGTTCCCAGGTTCATAGATTTATTACAGAGAAGTGACAGCAAAATCGAGATTCTGGTTTACACCTTTGCAGAGAAGGAAAAAATGGAGTTCAAAAATGTTGTCGTAGGATCAAAGCACTCTAAGAAAAGAATGTGACCTCATGGTGGCCTACCAAATTTGCTCTAGTTTAGTTTAGGAACTGTCTTTTTTCACCCGGTTACATCAAGTGTAAAATTACCCTGTTAAGAATGGGTGTTAACAGGTTAAAGAGCTGCAGACTGATAAATGCAGATCTCCTCAATCATGCTTGATGAGAGGCACTTATAGGCCACATGGGCTGCCAACAGGACCATCTATCAACTCTGTAGGTGTCCAGACTATAGCTGAGGTAAGCCAGCAGATGACATGCAATTTTTCATAAGATGTGAGTATTAAGATCTATGACATACAGCTAACATCAGATGTTGTACAAAAAACCCAAAGATTTAAAGGTGAGCTGAGGTAAACTAGAAAGATTTGAGTAGTTGGAATTTTTTAGGGTTTAATTACTAGTTAATTTATAACTAGTGAGAGATAAATTCATATACTTAACATGAGCTTAAAACAATGTTTTCCATGATAAATTGTGTTGTTTTATGTCAAGACCTACAATCAGAGTCCAGGTCCCTAAACAAGACGAATGTCTCATAAACCACTTAAAACAGTGCATTTTGCTTAATTCTCCTTCTGACATTTTTACTGTAGAGGAGGAGTATGCTGCTTTCTTCTAACTATCTCAGTGATAGCAAGATCTGATTCTTCTGTGTCAGCCCTTGTACTCTTGGTGTGTTTGGTGCCATCCCATCATTCTTCTTTCTTCTTCTGTGCTGTACTTCCTCTCTTCTCAGCTCATTTTCCTTCATCTGGTCATGTTCATGTCTTTTCCATAAGTTACATGTTCTTTCCTCATTTTTCTTCTCTCCTTAAACATAAGGTCTCCTTCACCAGGGCCAACTCTGTAAATGTCTGAGTCTTGCTGAATCACTCATTAATATCATCCCCACAGACTTCTCTTGGACAATCATTTCCAACAGCACATCAGCACATCATGACTGCCAAAGAAGCCGCTTGAATGGAAACAAACTGCAACTCAACGTGCCCAGTGTGACACCAAACACATGTGATGTCATTCCACGACCACAAGACTTAGTGTTATTTTGTTTTGATTTTCCCCAGCCACTGATACTGGACCAGCAGCTTCACAAAGAACGGTTATTTAATGGCTGCTGTGCAAGCCAGAGAGTCTGAGCTAGTAGCTTGAGAAAGCTGTGATTTGATTTCATCCTGGCCAGCCTGAAAGTCTGAAGCATCTGACATTACACAGGCCCAGACAAACAGAAGACACAAGACAGTGATTTCATAAGAGAAATTGAGCTGTTATAATAAGCTTAGGGACCAAAAGGTGAACAGCAAAGGTTAAAGAGAGCATGTGGAAAGACAGTCTACTTTTCTTCCAGGATAAGAGGGAAAATATTTGTCTTCTTTCCTCTAGCTTGGAGCAGAACAGAGCTCTCTCATTTCTTACTAAGTAGGGGGGATCATATGATGAATCAAAATATGGAGCTTGCTCTTGGCTATGAAGAAGCAGTCCAGACATACAGTCTCTTTCTAGCCCTCGGCCAGCAGTCGCTCGGGCACTATCACGTACTGTCTATGGCAGAGTATTTAACTTATCCCTTTTCAAAAACATACAGCACAGCAGCTAGGAGAAGATCTAGATCAAGTGCAGTGAGACAGGCATGGTTTTGTCTCCTAACGTCTGCTTCTGTGAAAGGAGGATTGAACAGACTCTGCCTTGCTAACTAAGAAAAATAGACAGTGCCACTGGTATTAAAGTGCTTGAGCCAAAACTAAGAGAAAATAAAATTGCAGTATCAGCAGATTCTTCTCTGTGGCTTTCCATAATGGAGAGGCACTAAAGAACCCGAAGAGAGCAGGCACAAGCACATATATCCACCATCTTTCCACTGACTGTCTGTCAGCAGATGCCTCCTTCCAGGGGCATTCCTCTTTCTTTTTTCTTACCCACCAGGTCACCAGACCTAAATATTTTTCTTGCTTATTTAGATCCTTTTAAAATAATACATGGAAAGTTTCTTCCCAGGTGTTTGGTCAACATCTAATGAAAATATGTGAGGAAGTGTTCAGCTTCCCCTACTCATCAAATCCTAGTCCCCCCTTAGAAACACAAAAGCTTTGTTTGTCATAAATGCTGTGCCATAAAGCTTCCTCTGCTTTTAGCCACAGAAATTCTATCTGCTGACTTGTCTTGCTGTGCCAGCTTCATGCTTCTGCCATGGCCAAACATGACATTCCCAGTGTTTATGATGGATGTAAACTACAATGACAATAAGTTCAGACATGTGCTCCAGGCATGTGTGTACAAGCATCACAGAATGGCTCTGAAAAACTTCCAGCTAAGTTTGTCTCTGTCACTCTGTGTTTTTAGACCCTTGCTAACAATTCAAGATACAAAGTATTAATTTTTATAGACATCTTTTTTGATTCTCAGACAACCCACAGAAATACTGAAATTTTCACATTGATACTTTCCCCTTGAATAGACTTGCTTCAAAACTTGTTTTCCATAAATTGCCTATCTGCAAAAATTTGAGCCTGCTTGTGACAGGCTTCTGGCATCATATGATGTCATTGCTGTTATCTGATTTTGATAAACAGGAAAGCATTTCTCTGTTTATTTCCCAAGAACTGTTGCACATGCATTTTTTTGAATAGTCTCATGGGAGAATATTCAATCAACTTTATTAATTCCTTTTCTCTGGGCATTCATGCCACTGAAATATAGTAATTTCAAAATTCAAGGAAAGACTGAAATGTCAAAGGGAAATAGCAAATGTCATAAGCATATATATTTCATTGCAGTTATAGAAGATTCTTGGATTATTTTTTCAGTTCTGATTTTCTGGAATTTGAAATAGATTCATGAATTGGTACATTCCCACAAAGAATTAAATCTCATTTTAGTTGCTCACAGAACTGTAATATATCCTCACAGATTTCATTGGGGCTTCATATTTCAGCTCAGGTTATCAACACTAGGGTCTCTAGGACAGAAATAGGAATGCCATGGGTTTTTTTAAAGACTGGTTTTCTGCTGAGTTCACTAAATGTACAAAGAAATATGCCAAACATCTCTCTATTTCAACCACAAATTTGCATTTTATCATTGCCTCATTCCAAGTTGCTTATTTCTCTTTCTTTCTAGGATCCAAATGGCAATTTTCTCCTGTAAAGAAAACACATTTCTCATCAGAATCTTCTAAAATCGATCAAAATAAAGCATTATAATGACAATTTAAAAATACCTGTTTTGGTTAGAGAATAGAATATACTCTGTGAACAGGACATGCACTGAATCATGAAAAAAAAAATCAATAGAAATATGTTTTAAATGTTCACTTGAATTTGACAGCATTTTCTATTCAAGTCAACACATCAGACACTTGTAGTGTTTGCAGTTCACGTATTTTAAGCTTTAAAGTTTCAAAAGTTGATGCTCTGCCTTGAAGCTTGAAATTGGCCCATCTGCAAACCTTAAGCTGAATTATCACCAACATATTGAGAAGTGTCCACTGTGTGTGTAAGTTAAAACTATATGATTTCTTCTGGGATAGAAATCATGCAATTGAGAATAAAAATAGCATCTGGTGACTCAGTTTCAAGCAAAAGTAAAGCAAAAATGAGTACTTACAGTTCCTAAGTAGTGAACAGGTTAGCATGTTAGCACTGAAAGCAGAAGTGTTAAAATCACTGGATGCAGCACTTGTCCCAAACAATATGAAAGTCTGGTGCATAAAAGAGTTAAAAAACCTCTCAGGAATGATTGCTTCAGAAGAGTGTGTGTGAACTACCTCTTTCCCCTCTGCAAGTCAGAGTGAAGGGAAGAGAGAAGCTGTACAGACCTGTTGCTATCCTTTAGTATAAAGACAGCGATTGCTCTCTCCTAGGGAAGGTCCATTACTAGAGCATGACAACAGCTAATGCACCTATACATTGGAAGTTGTATTATTAATGGCCCTGCTAATAGCTGGTGACAGTGAGAGAGTGAATTTCCACAGTTCACAGCCCTTTGTAAGTCTTCTTCTGGAGCATTTCTCTCCACTATCATCACCCAGACTCCCCTTCTGACCTCTTTATCAGTCAGTGAGTGGTACCAGAGGCTTAAGAGACATAATCACTGCAGTGTGCCTTGTGCAGGGCAACACAACACAGGGAGAAACTAGGAAAAAACCCCAGTGCTTTAAAAAGTATAAGTTCCTATTAATTCTTTTTGAGGTAATGATAACATCATTTAGTTCCACTTTTATTCTTTTGTGCTGACATACTTCACATGAATTTTTGTGTTTAATCTTGAAGTGTATCTTCTTATTTACAGCTATGCAGCCTGATCTAAAATTCACTGTGGACAGTGGAAATGCTGCCACTGACTTCAGTGGACTTTGGATCAAGCTCATATCTGCCTTAGAACTCTGTCTCCCTTGACTCCTGGACATGAAATCAAATGCTGAACCTGGCTTAACTATGTATTTGAGGAATACAGAAGTAACATTAAAAGAAAATACTATTATGTTTGCTTCAACTTCTGCCTCCCTTTTAAGGGGAAGAGAAGTAGCTGCTCATTTCAGCACCTCTGCAAGTACAGGTAATATCACCAGCTACGTGTTACAGTTTATTTCAAGCATGCTTTCTGTTCAGCAAACCTTAGAAAATGGATGCTTTTTCCTCCCACCTTTTTGCACCATAGACCAAGTGGTTGAATGAATCCCCATTGTTTGGCACAGATAATGTTACACAGATGTTGCTGAAGCACAGCACTGGCCCTTGGACTGCACTTAGTGTCTGCAGGAGCACCTGGAGTCTTCCAGGGC
Source organism: Notiomystis cincta (assembly GCA_013398075.1). Lineage (NCBI taxonomy): Eukaryota > Metazoa > Chordata > Aves > Passeriformes > Notiomystidae > Notiomystis > Notiomystis cincta. The sequence continues at coordinate 11,391 of VZRX01000316.1, read as the reverse complement.
CTTTGAAGCCTTGCACTTGGCCCTTCACAGAAACACACCAAAGCACAGCGATGCTGCTGGTGGTTTTAACAAGGAGGGTTGGTGTAATGCCCTGCTCCATGTGAGGCAGCAAAGGCATTGCCTCTCACTACTCCAACTCTTGAAACTGCCAAAGCTTCTTCAGACTCTTTGTTTACCATTAATGCTACTAAAGGTTACTGTACTTCCATGGAAGCATAAGTTATGAGGTTGGCAAAACCATCCTGAGTATCTTCTCTCTAAAGAGATGATACAAAAACAATATAAGTACTTGACTATCAATTACTAGTAATGCAGACTTTGAGTTTGCATTTGATCTCTTCAGAGAGATTTAAAACACTCCTTTTCTTTGTTTATTCAACAGCAGCAAAGAATTTGTATTGCATAGCATTTTCCATAATTAAAAGATGAGTGAAGCTATTTTCAATTCTGCTTTACAGTAGAAGTAACTTCAATCTTCCTATTACTCTTCTTGGTGATTTTCAGCCTCCTAGAAGAGCACTTGAATGAATCACTTAGCATATGTTAAAATTTAAAGTAAGTTCTTAAAGGAATCTTTTATTTGGTTTGTTTCCTTAATACAAAATTTGCACATAAGCCTTCCTCAAATTCAGAAAAGTTGAACTAATATTCAATTATCTTAATGCAAAGAACTACCCTGGTTTGCACAATATTGCTGACGTCAAACAGGAAGAATTTATACACTTTTCCTCCTTTTGTTTTGCTTTTATTATTAATACTGGTGGTACTTTTCAGCTTTATTGGGGATCCTGGGGAACTGAGGAGGTACCTTCTTATCTTTTTTTTCAGGATTGCCAGCTGTAAGAGTCAGATCAATATATAAATCACTCTGATTAAGGGAAAATGAGACCCAGAAGTTTTTCTGGAAGTACTGAGATTGTGTGGCTTCCCAATAACACGTGATATCATTGAAGATGATTCTGATATTTCAGCAGCTGGAGAATATCTTGACTCTTTCTTTGCCTTAGCATCTATTTCTGGCTGCCTACTTTAATGAAATTTGGAGGATCTTAACCTTCTCACAGATAGTTATACCTCTCTCAAATTGATCAATGGATTCACTGGGAGATGGCACAGGAGGAGTGGTCAGACACAGCCAGACATATGCAGATCATGATAAATGTCTCATTTCTCTAAGACATCAGAGAGAAAATAATCTATCATGTATTTTTAAAGAGTTTATATTTCTGCAGATTTTGCTTGGGTAGCATACAGCTCCTTGCAGTGGACTGGCAGCGAGATGCCCAAGGTAAGCAGTGGTTTACAAGGCTGCCTTCTCAGCACTTCATGGGGAGAGAGGGGCAGCTGCTGGGAGCCAGCCCCGCCTCTGCCTGGGACTAGACCTTTCCAGGTGCAGCACATGCTGGCCCCACTCCAGCAAAGCACTTAAGCACATGCTTAACTTTCAACACATCAATTACTCATGGAGAAGTCAAGCCCAGAGAAGCTGCTGCTGCAGAGATAGCAGTGAAAAGGAAATAGGGAGGTGGTGACCTTATTGCCTCTCTTTCCCAATGGACCTGTCTGCAGACATCATTCAGGGCCTGGGGTAAAATGATCGTGGAGGCTAATAGGTCAATGACCTGCTACTCTGTCCTTAGCCCAGCCCCAACCTTTGCAAAAGAGAGGGGAAGGGAGTGGGGAAGATCTGTACAGTTTGTCAGATGTTATCTCACTTGATAAGACAAAGCTTTGCTTTCAGGAATTTCTTCTTCCCTAGTTTGCTGTGAAGAAAAGATGGCAACCCAGAGATCTGGTAGAGGCAAAGGGGAAATTCAGAGTCTTTTGTTCTTGCTCTGCCACTCACATCTGTGACAGGTTTTCTTTCTCCCTTAAGCTATTCCAATTTCTGTCTCTGTATGTGTCAAAATAAGTTTCCAAAGCAAATCACAAATGTATGAGGTAATTAGAGCTATCATTTTATTGTCAGGGGAAGGCACTCCCCTTCCCGAAGAAGAGTACACCTCCTTGTCAACAGCATAGTCTAGTGATGATGAAGAATTTAACATTTGTCTCTTTGGTTCATTAATATTTTTTTTCCTTTTCATTTGAGGGATGGGATAAGGAAAAAGAGGAGAATTGCCTGATGTTGATGCTATATGGACCCTTCTCTGCTTAAAAAACTTTTGGAAAATGCTGCTGAGAGATAGATAACTATGCATAACAACTAAAACACACAAAAGTGACCCTAGAGTCACCTTTTCAGACATGTGGAGACTTACCTGAATTTAAAGAAAATTTTAAAATAAATATTCAAAAATGACATTCAGAAAAATTGAAATGCAGCAAATTGAAAGACAAGATCTGTTCCTTCAGATCTCCTGCAACATGATTTTCTAAATGTTTGGAGGAATATCTTTAGAAAGATATGCAGCTCAGATCCTCACTCTTCCAGAGAATCCCTCAGGGACACATCTGAAGCTCCCTTCACAAAACACAGTAATGACAAGCTCACCATAAACCTACTCTCAAACCTTCTCATAGTTTGTTTACTGTGAGTATTCTGTAAAGAGGGCAACATATATGGAGATGATTATTTCAAAGACTCCTTCTTTTCTTTGTTGGAGTTTAAGTGCATACAAAAAGAATTAATTTTCTAATTAAACTGTCTTGCTTTAGTTTCATACTCCTGTACCATACATGACTCCCCTATCTTTGTAAAGCAGTTTTCTCCAGGGTACACATAGCACTTCACTCACAGAAAATTTCAATTAAAATGAAGTCAGAGATGTGTTTTAGATGCAGAAAGAGTGGAAAGAAGAATGTGCTTTCTAATCAACATGCAGGACACTTGCACTCAGATTTGCTCTCTTACTGCTGCCCAATCCACTTTTGGTGAGCCACTTACTTCCAGTGCCCAGTGCCCAGCTCCAGAGAGGGAATCACTGTGACTCCTTTCTTTGATCTTTCTTGCATATTTTGCAACATGGCATTTTATCAGTGTGCTGGGAACAGCTACTGTGGAGCACGAAGCACGGTGAAGGCACCAAACAGGGGAAGGTCTCTCTGAGGTGGTGGGGTTTAATGGTAAAGTCAGTCTGAGGACTCCTGCCTGTTTCATCTGCTTGTCCCTGCCTGTGTGCTGCAATTCACTGCCCTGTCCATTGTTCCACTCTGAATTTTTCTGGTAGATGCTGAAAGCAGATCAGGGAACTTATCTACTTAAAAATAAGTCTCCTCTCACCAACATAATTTCTCATTCAGGTCAATTTATAGATAAGGACAGCGTGGTCCCATCAACAGATCTTAGCACAAGTAAGTGAGCTGTGAGACATAGCACAGGGGTGGAAACAAAGATTTTGGGTGATCTTAAACTAGTTTAGTCATCATTTCATTTCACTGTAGCCTAAGCAGAACTTTTTAGACTGGAGGAGCATTAAGTGTTGTTATACGAGTCTGTGCTCCATGTCCATTGTGAAATCTTGCCCTTCTGCAGGATTTCTGATCAAGTACCACAGCAGCTCTTTGCAAACATTAAGTGCTGTGTCCCTACAACACGCCTGGCAGGCAGATACAATATCCTCTTATCAGATGGGCAAAATGAGCTGCACAGTGACCACAACTGGCTCAGCCACACAGCACGAGCCAACAGGAGAGGCAGCAAGAAGTAGAAAGTCCCAGCTGCTGGACTGATGTTTCAATTACAGGGCTTCTACAGGAAACCAGTGGCCACTCTCAGTAACTGCCAATGCAGAGATGCTTCGAGCAGCAACAGGAATGGGGTGAGGAGTAACAATGATATGACTTGCAGATGGCTTTCATTAAACAGAGTTTATATTGGATTAGACACAATTTTGAGTCTACAGTAAAACTGCTTGAAATAGTTTAATCTAATCTTGAAAAGGCTTTTTGACCAAATCAGCCATTTTGCTGCAAATTTTGCAACTCCATTGAAATTTCCTGGGGGATTCCATGCTTTAAAAAAAAACAAAAAACCCCAAACCTCCCCTCCCAAAAAAATCATAAAATATCTCAACACAGTCATGCTTGTAAGTTTTATCACTGAAAATGAGATACATTTTATAGAAAATGTATGTTTATACTTTTAAGAATAATTCTTATTTTTGCCAGCTCATATGAGCAGAAGCTTTGTCATCGATTAACGAGTGACTGACTGAGCTACAAATAATGTAAAAAGCAAAATGGTTTTCTGTTACAGCAGGAACAAGAAAACACTTATTCCAGTGACAACACCAGAGGTAATCAACTTTTCTCGAAAGAAAGCTTGTTTCATGCGATATTTGGTGTCTGTCTTCAACCTTTAAAAATATTACTGTTTTCACAGCAAAATTATTGCCATGTGGCATTGTTTTTTTCAGGGGTTTTGGGAGCCTAAGAGTCAAAAGATAATTGTTTTATGCCAAAAGTTGCCATTTCCACATGCAGTCATACAAAACTTCATCAAGGCACACATTACTTGATTGGCAATGCACAATCCAAATAAGGTTATATGTGTGCTTGCAACTCCATTTCCTGCTATATTCTTGGATATTAATGTAAGTTTTCTGAAGCTTTTCTTTTTGGGGACAAATGCACATAGGTAATCTCATGGAAAGGCACTGAAGCTATGAGTGAACAAGGTAATTAAAAGTTTGCCTTCTCTGAACAGTCAAAAGAAGTAAGGGAATTGCCTTACTAGGTTTTTGAGCCTATATGTGATTGCTTAAATACCCAAACCAAATGAAATTTTAGCTGCACTTTCCTTCTAAGTCTCAACTGTTCAAAATTAGCTGGTGACCTCAGGCTCCAATAGAGAGACCCAATATCCACCTAGGCTGACTCCTTGAAGGACAGAGAAAGCCCTTCTGATTTTGGTTCATAAAAGAAAAATTGTTTATAAGCATGGAAACAATATTCGTATTTGCACAAATGATGATAACAAGTGTTGAGGGAGGTTAATGGAAGGGATGGAGCTTGCAACTCTAAAGCAAAGAACAAAAAGCAAAACCAACAACCCCTCAAAAGATTCTGAAGTCACATCAGACCAAAACTGAATGTTTTCAAAATCTGCAAAAACCTTCTGGTTTAAAATAATTTCAAGTTTCAATGACAGTGCGGTTGGCAATAAACTATAAATCACTGCACACAGAGGTTTCTAACTGGCAAGTGGCAAACACAGGAAGGCTCTTTCTCCATGCTTTTGGCTTATTAGAATACAATTTTTTAAAGTTATTAATAAGGAAACAAGACTTTTATAATACTGTATTTCTCAGCCCTTTTAATCTCTCTGATCCCTGCTGGATAACTCCAGCTGAAGTTAAGAGTACTAGGGGCTTGGAGTGATTGTGGTCCTAAATGTCCTTTGAATGTCACTATCCAGGTACTGTAGAGAGGCTCAGAGGCACTGAAGGGCTGTGATAGGAGATCAACTGCATCACCTGCCACCAGGAACACTGAAGAGGTGAGCCCTGTGGTACATGTACTGGCAGTAGGGAAATCTGTAGCTGCAGCTCACAATTTACCAGATATGGAGTGTTTCAGCAGAACTGAGGCCAGAGGTAGAGTCTGCTACTCACTGAACAGGCTTGATCTCTTATTTGGAGAAGGAACCTCTGTTCATTCTTCACTCTCCTTCTACATTGTTAGTTTTTTATTGTTTTTTTTTCTACTTTTCTCTCCTTCAGCTTTATCTTAAAACTTAAAGAACAGAAGCTGAGCAAGTGTCACAAGGATGTGAGCAGTCAGATGGTTTTGCAACAGCTGCTGTATTGCTTTCTCCTTCACCTTACAGGAATTCCTTAATCCACAGTATTCCCACCAACAATATAAAAAATTAAAACATATTCCCTGTGTCTGCAACAGTCACTGCTTCAATAGTATCATGTAAGACAGATACCCTCCTCAAGATTCCTCCTGGGAACAAGAAGGATCTTGGCAAAATGTTCTTTAAAATCTACCTCTCTCTTAACCTGCTATGATAGCATTTCAATCACAGGCAGGAAAAGACTTGTCTTCCAGCAGTGGATCCATACCTGACAGTGGCAGCAATGGAGAAAGGTGAATACATGAAAGGCAGGAACAATCTGCATTATACAAGCATCTGAGGACTCTTCCATAAGGGCCCATGAAAGTCAAAGTTACCCCATCATATCTAGTGAATCAATTTTCAGACACAATCTGTACATCTATGTCACCAACACTCTGACATAAAGCTGCTTTTGTTGTCACCTCTTGTATGGTGCAAAGGCAGGTGCAGACAGGATCACATGCAGCACCATCAAGTCATGTAAGTATTTAATAGCTTCTCAGCAAGTTTTGAAAATTTTACACAGATTCTGGTTCAGCCTGCAGCCAGTGATATTCCTCCTGAATCCAGATGGTCAGCAGTCAGGACCCCACCTACAATTTCACTGCTACATGGGTGTGACTATATATGGTGGGATTTGGCTTTGAGGTGCTGCTAGTCATGGGCAGGCATGACAAATCCGAGGATCCTGAACCTTGCTTCAACCCACAGTGACCTTAACAGGCTGTTCAGAAAGTGTATTCATTGCACTGGAGTGGGAATTATTACTGTGTATACTGACGCAGAATTAAACGCAGCCAGAGACAAATGAGAGCGAAGGGATACTCCCCAGGAGCATTCAAAATGAAACTGTATTGGGGGGCGAAAAGAAATTAGCCAGCTGAGATTGATGTTGGAGAACAAATGTGGTTCTTATTTTATTAATAAAAGAGGTCTCCCCACAAAGGAAATTCCCATCTCGGCCTGGCGATGTAGCGCTAAGTGGTAATGGATACATGAAATGCCAAAACCCATCGATCTCCAGTTACACCAGAGTAGACACTCTTTGGGGCTTGTAATTACAGGGAGCTGGCAGACATTCAGATTTCATCTTTGAGAGAGAAAAGGACTTTCTGCTCTCCTGCCAACTAGGATGACTTAGCTCAGTGCCAAGTTGGACATACCTTCCAGGGTATTTGCAAAGTAGCATTCAGCTCTACCTCAGATTCTTTCACTTTCCAGGTTTCTGAAAATGAACAAACAAAATATTTGTAATGGCACCTGTAGCAGTGAGGCACCTCAGAGATAAAAGCCAAGTCCTGCCTCCCAACCAGAGGAAAGCACAGTTGAGAAAAAGCAATAGCTCAGAGCTGTGTGGGACTGAAACAGAAGAAAAAAATCATAATGGCTGGGGAACAAACGATGTGTCAAAGAGAGTAGATATTCTTGGACACAAGTTTGCTCTCTGGACCCACCCTAATGGTGTGGATTAGGCACTGAGATACAGAACCCTGGGGCAAACACAGTTTCTCAGGCTGAAGACCAACTTTCCATGCTTCCATGTCACCTATATAGTCAAGACCTGTTGCAACAAGACCTGGAAAAGTCCGACTTGTCCTCTATTACTCTCTTCAGATTATCCCTGGACATTTTCCCTCAATTTGTTGTACTGAGATTAACACTACCAAGTCTGCCCTAGGAGATTTATGCTGACTGCCAAGGTGGCAGATGATGAGCAATCTGATATTAAGTTAGACCTCTTCACATGAAATATGTAAAACCTGTGGGCAAAAGAGCAGTCTCAATACTTCTTAGCCAAATTCTGCTCTCAGTTACACCAGAGGAATACAACTGAAGTCAATATGATTTACAGGAATAAATGACACTTGTTTTGTTTTGGTTTTTTTTTTTGAGATGACGTGTAGATTCTAGTTGTTGCTAATAGGACTGGCCACAGAAAAAAACTCAAAGAAAAGTAACACTCTTATTTGTTTTTCTTCCCTAACTCTAATGTCAGCCTAACAAAGCACCCAGTAATATTTGCTTAGGCACTGAATTTGTTAGCCTAACTTATTTTCACTGTTTATCCCACATTTCTGTAAAAATGTGTTAAAAAGAAATAATCTGTTAATGCCAAAAGTTCTCAAATACTCTATTTCACAGGCATAGTATACACTAGAAGGATCTTGCAAGTATAGCTGTGCTGGAATTTTTATATCAATAAACCCCAGAGGGGTGGTGCAACTCCTGACACTGCACTGGTTCCAAGGATGAAATAACACATCCTGGCAACCCAAGTGTATTTTGCCAGCAGAGCTGCAATGCTTTTTTTTTCTTTTTTTTTTTTTTTTCCCTGAGACAGAATACCAGCCAAAACTTCTCCGCAGAAACCAAGCAGGGACTCCACATAAGCTGGCTGGTTGGGATGCTCATCTGGCACACAGGAGACAAAGGTGCTTGCTCCTACTCTGCTGAAATCAGCTCTGTGAAATCTTAACCCCTCTCCTAGTGAAAAGTCTCCCTAGTCCTGGGCCTGCTGACTACCAAAAGATCCTTCTGTCCTTCTGAGCTTGTCTGTCAGAGCTGCTCCAGAACAGTTTGATCAACTGGTGGTTAGGATGGGATGTGGGAGAGCTGGGTGTCATTCAGGCAACACAGGAACAAGGAAGGGTATCCTCTATCTTCAGACATCTCAAGCAGCAGCCTTTTGCTGAGGGGCAAAGTTCTGTCTGCTTGTCAGTGGAAGCACTTGCTAGGAGCCCAAGGAATCTTTCCTGACCAGGATATTATTGCAATTAATGTGCCCTCCCTGTGAAAAGCATAGCTTTTAAAAAGTTGGTGTGTACTGGCACAAACACATGTACATTTTGTTTCCCCAAAGAACTTCTGATCGACTCTTGTGAGCTCAGGAGAGGCCAAATGACCTAAGGGTTATAAGGTGCCAGTTAAAGATACTGTTTCACATTCTTTCTTAGAAAAATAGTTATGAAACTACTGGATTTTCTTTCCCTTTTTTTTTTTCTGTATCTCTTCCAATGCAAAATACTTTGCTCTCCCAGTGGAAACCATTCATTTACTAAATATTTAGTGTAATTCCTATCACTGTCTCTCAAGTGGGCCAGTGTTTACACTTCATAAGCAAGAACCTTTTTTCTTATGCCATAGTCACTCCACAGAAATAAATACAAGCCACAGAACCTGCACAAATCTTTGCTGAGACAGAATTTTAGACAACTTATGGATTAATGTTTATGAAGCCTGTCAGAGGTTTAAAACCACAATGAGAAAGAAAGATTTTCTTCAGGTCTGAGAAATGAACTTTTTCTCTAATGTCAGCCCTACACCAAAAAAGCCTTGGTAGGTTGTTTGTCTAAGCCAACAGGTCCTTATTCAATTGTTCACAATGTCTCTCCACATAATTCTTGCTATAAATTTGTCTCTTTGCCACACTCTTTGCACTGTACCTCAGTGTGCCCCAGAGACATGGTAAGCCAGCAGCTCACCACTAACTCAGCTTAAGGAGAAATGCTAGCAACAAAGACCAGCCTGCCAAAACCCATAAACTTGCTGCTTTTTGCCTCACTTTAAAACAAAAAAAAATATTGTCTTTTCTCTAAAGTGGTAAAGCAACACATGCCCAAATGAGTTCTTGACATTACTCTACAGGATTTTTAAGGGTTTTGAAGAAACCTTGGCACTTATCAACACATTCTCCAAAATGTATGGTTGTTAATTAGTTTAGTAGTCAGCATAAGTAAAAACAAACAAACTGGTGGCAGGAGGTACAACACTGGCTTTTGGGAGGCAATGGGACGTACATGAAATACTGCTACTGAAATACTGAATAAATTGTAAAGGAAAGAACTGATTAAAAGCTGAGAGGTAGTCATGTCCATTGCCATATTAACCTGCTATTTTACTGTTACCACCATGTCTATGAGAATGTACTTGTACTTACTAGCTGGGCAAAAACAGTTAATGAAAACCAAAAACTTGAAGAAAAATGGGCGTTTTCCCCCAAAATTTGTCTTTTCTTTAGGATTTAAATGACCTTTTTGCATAATTCGTCAATTTTTTAACTCTTTCTGAAGAGAACTTGGTAAGAAAAGATGACTCTCAGTAGACCACAAGTGCCTGCTACCCATTGCAAAGCAGAATTTCACTAGGTCACATGTAGTAATTTTTGCACAGACCACGGCATGCTGATAATACTACTTTCCCACTAGAAGTGCCTGCTCCTCTGGATGCGTCCTCAGGAGCACTCAAAAACTGGCTGTGGAAATCTACTGCAGATCTGTACCCTCTGTAAGGCCTGATGGGTAGATATTCCTGCTCTCCCTCAATTTTGGGGTCCTGTCCCCCCTCTTGCTTACATTTCCAGTATTTCACCCCTGCAGATGAGGCTGTACTTTGTAGTCATGACTTATGCTTTCTCACCCAGTACGGAAGATTTGTTCTGGCTTTCCTTGGACAGTCATGGAGGGGAGAAAGGATCAAATACACTTTTCTTTGCTGTGTGCCCATTATAAGGAGGGGGTAGGAGTGAAGGGCAGAAGGGCTAAGGAACAACTAGCTTATGCCTGTTTGTTTTCCACTTCCTAATGTCTTAAAAGGCATTAAACACTGTGCAAGGTGCCCTGAGGAGGGAAGCCTTCTGTTTATGGAGGAGGCAGGAACGACAAGGGAAGGGACAAGGATGGCTGCCCTGCATGCTCAGGCAGCTTCACCTCCATTGTGTCCCAGGTTGATCTGTGCCAGTGGTGATGGTGTGGCTCTGGCACAGGGCCCATTTTGGCCTTGGCGTCTGGACTGACATCTCAAGGTGTGGTGAAAGCTTTGCAAACCAGACAGCTGGCTTGGGATCACAGAGTTCCCTTTACACAGGGCTGAGGAAGAGGAGAGAGAATGTAAAGGTGTTTGGGTTACAACAGGTTTACAAATCTGAAATAGCAAGCTGGAACACAATACAAATGTCACTGCTAGGGATTGGAAATAAAAAATATTCATGCACTACACCTAGCTTTTTATCCCACATTTAGGACTGCATGGAATTTCCACTGGTAAAATACCACACTTTTGTTGTGAAAGCATTTCCACAAAACCTCTTGGGATTAGAAGAATAGGACCTCTTCTTGTTCTTCGGAGAAGTGCATACAGATGCTGAAGTGGTATATCTCTGAGAGCTGCTCAGGATCTTCCAGTAAGAAGATTTCCTATATTTTCACATTTAATCTACTTATTACTTCTTTTATTTGAAAATAAAAAGAATTTCCTCCAAAAGATGATGAACCATACAGAAAAAAGGTAATGATAGCAAAATAAGTCTGGCCACGGAAAGATAAAATAATAACAATAACAATAGCAATAACAATAACAATAATAATAGATAAACTATTTCCGTGCTAAATAATTGTGATGTCTTAGATTTTATGGTGTTATTTTGTGTTCTTATTTTCTGCTGCATCCTATGTCACCTAAGTCAGCTACTCCCCTGGCTCTCAGAAAACCATTTTACAGCCAGTATTTCACTTCACGCATGTCGACGTTTTTTAGAGAAATTTTTTCCTCTTTAGAAATGCTAATTTGTTGATAATTAAGGAAGAGAATGGGACATGTGGGTGCGGCAC
>VZRX01000315.1:0-47159 GCA_013398075.1 Notiomystis cincta | reverse complement strand
ATATATATATTTGCTTATAGGAAAGTGATTGTGCTACTTCACTGTAATGCTTCCTGACTTAGGCAGCCTCTTCACATAATACTACATTCCTTTTCTCCTTTCCCAATATTTAAATGTAATGCTAACTGCTATTTTAATTTCCTTTTTATAATAAGAAAAAGTTTAGGACCCTTTAAAATAATTATACAGGGAAAAAAACACATTTAATGACTAATTTAAAGACTATAGAGACATTTATGTCATCCCATTCTTTGCAATGAGCAAAATCCTTTTTGCAATTGATTTCAGTAGGTTCCAGCATCTGCTTTCTTTCCCAAATTTTAAACACGTTGATTTTACTAAGCTTTGCAACCTATTATACCTACTTGTTTTAATGCAGTAAAGTAGGAAACTGTATCTCTACAGACCAATAATCCCCACTGAGGTGCTTTGAATTGGCTGTGTGATCCTAAAGATCATTTTTATTTCACTGATATTAATTTCCCCTTATTTCAATAAAACAATAGAAAATAAAATATTCTGTTCATCAAGGCACATGTACCTAATTTCATATAATATTTCATTTCAAATTGTCTCATATTATTCTCTCTGATTCTGTTAAAAAAATCACTACAGTGGGAGAAAGTCAAACTAGAGATTACATTAGGCTCAGGCAAATGGTATTCACCTTTTATAGTCCCTATGTTTTATAATGAAGATACTTCATTGAAACAATGATGCATACTTCAACAGTTCCCTGGAGAGCAGTGAATCCTGTTTGGAGAGATTCATGAATATGTGCATTAGCACAATCCAACTGGAACTTGCCCTTAAAAACGAACCACAAGAGAAGCTGATCAGTTCCCGCTTATGTATATAATCAGAAGGTTATCATATTATCTCCCCCTCCACAGGGAAAAGCAGATGCATATTCTTCTACCACTGTAAGAAGAGAAATGCTAAAGGAAACAACAAATCCCCCTTCTATGCTTTCAGAAACATTTACTCTATGAAACCAGAAGGACCTTTTAGAACAAGAGGAGGAGCTTTTCTAAACGAGGATTTATTTTGCATACAATTAGTCAGAGTGTAAACCTTTTTAAAAAAAGTTACATCTGCATTAATTTAATCAAGGCCATCAATAAACCAGAAGTGAGTTCAAAGAGTGCTATAAATGGCAGAAAGATGAGACAAACATTTCACAGAGTCAAGGTTTGCGAAGATATACATGAAGCTCTGTGTCCTGAAGATGAATGAGGAACACTTGGCAGTTCTTGAAGCAGTAGTTTATTTAAAGTACAAAAAATTCAGTGAAAAATACTTCTGGCCAGCAGTTGGTGCCCAGCTTTCAAGAAAAATGGCAGACCACCACCAAGCTAGTGACAATGATAAAGAATAGTCACGTAGATTTGCAGATTTATCTTTAGGTTTGTAGCAACCTCAGCTCCGTGAAAAAGCGTGTAGCGGTGAGACTCCTTTCCACCTTTGAAAGCAAACTGAAAACAGCTACTGCCTTATCATGGTGCATATTATTAAGTAGTCATTACACATACCAGACAGTAGCAATAAACTTTATCATCCAAAATGAGCAATCATTTGATCTAAGCTTGGAAAGATTAAACAGTGCAACGAAACCAGAAAGAAAAAACTAAATTATTGATCACCTTCTGGATAAAACATTCCACTGCCTTATTACCACCTCTTCTGTACCCTCTCAGTCTGCAACATTTGTTACATTTATATGCATATGTTTTATATTTATATGTATATGTTTAGGATCGTTTATATTGGTAGGTAATGGCCCTAAAGACAAAATAGATTTTGCTTAAAAAGATGCCTTCAATTTTATTATGGTTAAGAAAAATTCTGATGCCACCGACTGACGTGTTTAATTTAAGTTGCCCAAAAGTCATTAGTAAGACATCTGTGAAAATGAATTTGGAGAAACTTTTGCAAGATGTAGCTTCATGTCACCAAAAGCCCCAGAGACTGTAGCTGGGGTTTTTTAGGAATTTTTTCAGGTATATAATAGGAATCCACCCTTGTTTTTTACAGCCCAAAGATCCTGCATTTAAAAGCTTTCTGGATGTCTATGGTATTTTGAGTGCTGGAAGCAAAAATCAGTGCTTCTCTATGTACTAGTTTTTCCACTATTAGGGGAGAAGCATTATGCCTTCTAAATAAGATATATAGAGATAGCATAATTATACCCTCTAAAGAGGATATAATCTCATAATTGTGCAGTAGAGTTATCCTCAGATTGCACCACAAACCATTCTTGTATGCCTGATAGACTAACACTGGGCTCAGCTTCTAGTCTGAGGGTATTATTTTTACTTAGAAGCTGGTTTAATACTGAACACATGTGTACTCACATGTTGGTTTGTGTATATGAAGTGCCTTATTTACTAACACAGATCTGCCTATCTGGTTAGCTTTTATTCACATGCACACCGATATACAGAAACCAAGCACTTGAAACACTCAACTGTAATTTTTTTTTTTCCCACAGCTAATAATGGCTCTTCACCACAAAAAAGAAAAACACTTTTTTAAATGCAGTGGTGGGGGGAAAGGCTAGCAGGTTTATTTTGCTTAACTTGCCGTGGTGTGTCACATTCAGCTCTAACACTGCAGCTATTACCATATGTCATCAAATAACCAGCATAAGCAGCTGTGTTGTTCCTTCACAGTGACCCCATCTAGAAGTTTAGAGACCAGGAGCAGGATGATACCTATTTCTAGCCCCACACAGTCATGCACATGCCTATGCACAGTTCAAGAAAGTTTTTAAATGAAAAGAAATATTTCACCCTACTGAATACTTCACCGCTCCTATGTCTTGTTTTTGCAGGATGCATCATTGCACAGAAATATTTGCCAAATATATGGCAAACCCCATTAAATTCTGATATTTCTCTGGGTGCAATAAAGACACAATGCAGCAACTACATATATATTTTTATATCTATATATTCTTTTGTCCCTGCTGTTTGCTGAGTTTTTGAACTTGTGCAAAAAGCAGTTTTCACCAGTGTAACAGTGATGTTTAGTGAAGACAAAGCTTGTTCATCACAGCAGGGGGACAAAGGGGAGGGGGACGAAGGTCAAAGGGTAAATTCCAATTCCTGAGACATGTTTTTATGAGTTGAATCTTAACCATGTGATAAGCAGCATTCAGAGTCTGAGCAAAACGGAGTAAGGAATCTTACTTATCTGGGGGAACATTCACAAACCACTGTACCAGTTTGATACCCCGCTGACAAAAGCTGGGTTCTTGCTTTCCAGTGGCTGCTTTCTCCTGTTGTTCTAGTTGTCAAATGGAGTGTTCTTAGGTAATTAACATGTTCCTTCAGCCTTTGGAAATGGAGAGGAAAATGAGTGAGGTTTCTGCTGTATGCGTGGCAATTACTTCTGCTTCACAGAGTGCCTTTGATTCCCAAGATACACAAAAGGTGCTGGTGCTACCTTTTGAGTAGAAATAACATGCAAGAAGGAAGGGGCTTCCCCTGTGTAGGTATAAAAACACTGTGGGCAGGAACTGCACACACTGTGTGTGAAGGGGTAACAGCAGCAGCTGTTCCAAGGACAGGTGGAGCAGATTTTCCACTACCTCTTACACAAATAGGATAGGATAAACTTTTGCCCTCTTGGCAGATCCTTTTCCTGGTGGTGAGCGACCCTGCTTCTCCTCTCAGTCTGCTTTCTTGGTAGCTACATTGGTAGGAGTGCAGGAATCCTGACCCCAGGTAAATGGTATTGGTAATATTCTCTTGCAGGAGGGATACATTAAATGGAGCTGTGCTGCCACTGAACTGATGGAGATCTGCTAACCTCTATCTCTGCACTGTCGATTGGTGGCTGAGCCAAAGGGCCATAAAGAAGGGGTTTTGGTAAACAGAGACACCATCCCTGCTGAAATTCCCGAAAATGTGTCATTACAAGAATTTAATGACCTGAGTGGAAAAAGCTGGTAGTTTTATATCTGGCCTTGCTAAATCAATTTAACTGCTGATATTATTGTTTGATATAAATGAGTGCATCTACACTGGTTTATGCTTGCAAAAATATTAATCTGCTGGTTTTGTACAAGTTGTAGGAGTACTGCCAGTGATACCACAAATTAGGCCAAACAAAAATAATGAGCCACTTAAATGTTGTGTTACTATATATGAAAGAAGATTTAGAAAACAAGGTCCTCTCCTTGTCCTGTTCTTAAAGCTCTGTGAACACTGACAGTAATTTAATATAACCAGAACCCACCCACACTGTTTGATTCCTGTGTTTTGACAGACAATTTACCAGTTCCTCAGTTGCTCTAAATCTGCAGTTTCATTTCAGTCACTGAAGCTACATCAGTTTATTCCACTTATGGACCTGATCCAACACCTTCAAATAGCTACAGGAGGAGAAGATTTCTGCCTATTTTATCCAGCTTTACAGTATCTGCTCCCTGTGTTTTCTCATATAACAGATATGACATAATTTTCCCACCAATTACTGTTACAACTACCATAAGTGGCGGCAAATATGTCATGCAAGCCTGATCCTAAAATAAACACCTCAAATGAGTAAATGCTACTGACTTTTAAGGACAATTCTCTTGAGTTTAAGTTTATGGGGTTATTGATGAAGTTTGTACAGTGGGTGGTGCAGTACAGTCTACTTCACTTCAACAGTACAATTTATTAATGGGAGTAACTGAAATGTATCTTTTGCCTATGAGCAGAGCTGTAACATTGACATCCAAATATTGATGATGTCACGTGTCCCCTGAAGGTCCAAATCTTTCTAAGTGCTTCAGGGGAGATAAGAGAGATTAACAGCCTGAAGAAATAGTCCTACTATGAGCTCTCATGTAAGCTTCATATTTGTCCTAGAAGAATCAAAATGTAGTGATGGGGCATATTTTTCCACTTCTTAGGTTTTCATTGCAGTATCTTTCTTCTGTAACACTTGTATAATTGAGTTTCCCTATTTTGGAATGGGTTCACTTGACCCCAGAATAACCTAAAATATTACTAAATTATTTTCACCATTTTCTAAGGAAAAAATGATTTCCTTTACTCCTAGTGTCAGCAAATAATAAAATATTGTTGCTTTGCTGATAGCACAGCAGACAAAACCCATAAACCTAAATAGACTATTTGCAATGCTAAAAATTGACTCAAACAGAAAGCAAAATTAACTTTTTAATTTTGTTTAAAGCAGAGATATTAAATAATCTCCAAAGTCAAACACTGTTAAAAATCTTATTTTAAACTAGGAAACATTTGACAGCATTGAAGGTTTCACAGAGCTAAACAAAAGCTTTCTGAGGGAAGTTTCAGAAAGCATTTCTTTATGCTTTGTCCATATTCTAAGTGCCCTCTACTGCCAGAGGAGCCGTACTACAGAGAAAGCCGGCTGGGCTGCGAGAGCGAGTAGGAACCCAACCAGGGGCTGCCGGAAAGGAGGAATTTGATACTTCCCAGTTCTGCTTTTCAGCCTATGTGTAGCTGGACTTGAAAGCCATCATAAGATGTTGTGGGTTTTTATAAGAAGAAAAAGGAAAAATAATTCAGTGATGGAAATAATCATTTATTTCTCCTGGCAATGTGAGTTGTTCCTCTCTGCATCTTGCTGTCCTCCATGGTTTCTCTACTTATTTATGATGTCTATTTCGGCACTTGGAAATATTTCGCAAGCCCAGCCGTGCCCTGCCTAAGGTGCAGGCAAGTTTCGCACTTGTGCCCGAGTACAAAGCCCAGTCAGGGAGGGAGGGAAGGAGGGAGAGAGGGAAGAAGCCCCACCCTATGGAGCTGAGGGGTGCAGTGGCTGGGGAAGTTGAAGAAATGTGATCAGAGTGCCTGCGCTCTCACCACAGAAGGAATTCTTTGAGGCTGAGCCAGGAGTGCTCCCCTGGGAAGGAGCTCTCCTCCTTCCGACTCAGAGCCGCCCGCCACGCACAGCCCAGCCCTCAGTGAGCTGCCGGGCATCCCTCATGTGCCGCTCGCACTGCGTTCCTCAGCGGAATGATTTTCAGGTTTAGACCAAGCTGATATTGTTCAACAGAGACCAAAAGTGACCTAGGAGTTTCTGGGTGTTATTTCCATGTAAAGCGGTCAGACAGAGGAAATGCAGGTCTGCACTGTGTGGAGCTGCAGATCTGATTGTGAAAATCAGTTCTTGAAAGCACAGGAGGGAAAAGACTCATCTATGACTCAACTTTGGCCTTTTACAAGTTACAAGTGGATGTTTATGTATTCCAGACAGTCTTAGTACATTAAAAAATCTGTATTATACATAGTGTAAGAACATGCACATGCCTGTATGTGTGTATATATATGTATGTGTGTGCGTCTGTATTTTCTGTGTATTTGTGGTGATGGATAGTCCAATCACACTGGCAAAGCTGAGAACAAACATAAACCCTAATACTGAAGTCCCTGATCGCTGATCAGATTAACCCCTCATCTCCCAGCACAGCTGGCAGTGCGCTGAAATTCCCTGGCAGTTTCCTGTCTCCTGCAGAGGTCATTATGAGTTCAGGTACAGTTTCAGCATTTGAAAGATACAGGAATCCTTGAAAAGTGGGAATTATGGCCATTTGTTGGTGGTGTGGAGGCCTTGCTGGTTACTGAAGTGACCAATGCTGTGGGTGCAGCTCCATCCTGGGGACTATTGAAGCTGTTGGGAGTTCCCAGTGCTGCAACAGGCAGTGCTTCATTATAAGGAAGTATCTGAGAAATTACATTTTTGTTTCTTTTTTCCTCCTTTTCTGATTTANCCAGCCATATGAGATAGAGCTGAATTATCTTCCACTATATATATATACATACATATTTATATATGTATATATATTTATATGACACTTCTGTGCATGTAAGACTTATGAGGGTGCCTGCACTTGAAAGTGAGGCACTTTGTTTCAGTAAGAGTAACTTTCAGCATGACAGTGATCCTTCAAGCTTTCCAAGGGCAGGACTTCAGCCCTTATCTCAGTGCAGAACTCCAAATGCTCAACAGATTTTATAGTTTGAATCTCCATGGTCAATTCGTCTTTTGTCCTCTACTGAGAGTGGAGACAAAGGTGTTGATCATGTCCTGCCTTTGTTGATGGATTTTGTTCTGGATACAATAGTTTGAGGTGACAAATTTTACTACAAGGAGAAAACCAGACACCAAAGAGCTCTTCAGTATGGTATAGTCAGACTGAACAAGAAGCTGTGATTTCAAGTGGAAGTGGATAAATT
This sequence comes from Notiomystis cincta, assembly GCA_013398075.1. Taxonomy (NCBI): domain Eukaryota; kingdom Metazoa; phylum Chordata; class Aves; order Passeriformes; family Notiomystidae; genus Notiomystis; species Notiomystis cincta. Next base: position 39,945 of record VZRX01000315.1, on the reverse strand, counting down.
TGACCAAGAAAGAAACTATGTGTAAAACCAAAACCCATAGCTCTTCTTCAAGTTATACAAACTCCTAGTATCTTCAGATAAAAACTTGATACTTTCAAGGAAGATATACTATAGTCTAGTCAAGCAGAAGTTATTTGGTTTACTACAGAGGTAACTGGGTAGAATTTAGTGGCTTTCTGAAGTCCCTGTAGTATGTTGGATTACACTGACCGGTGGCAAAAGATCAGAACTGATGATATTTAGTAGACCACTGTAGCCAGAGATCCATGAACATTTGCACATGGAGATGTGCTAGATATTAATGACTTTGGCTTCTCACAGCCTGTCAGATTTGATTCAGGGACTAGATATGAAAGGTACATGTAAAGAGTTAAAAAAGTGACTGCAAGCAATTTACTCCAACTTGATTTCTGGTAGTTTTAGTGAGTCACTCTCCAGTGGTGGAGTTTGATTTGCCAAGAATGGTACAGATCCTGTGCTGGAGTGTTGGCCAAATTACCAAGGGTGGCTGAAGAAATCCAGGACTGGGCAAACTACTCAGCAGCAGACTGAGGCCACTACTAAAAAGTAGAACGAAAACATACAGCAAGATCTAGCAGTATGAGTGGAGTGGAAAAGCATCAAAGGCTGGTACTCCTGAGCTATTGTCTCAATGTTTCTCAGCTGCTCAGGTCAAGCATTCACAGCAAAGGATTGAGAAGATGAGGATGAATGGTCAGAGATGCCTTCTAATCACTTGCCTTTTCCTTGAGTGGCTCAACCCCCCACTGTGGTAGCCACCTTTACAGCTCCCTGCAGTAACAAGGGGCACCGTGCACCTGCTCTTTATGGCAGCGCTCTCCTGGAACACCAAGGAGTTTTATAAGCTCCACTTGTTTGAATCAAACATACCACATTGCCTACTCCTCTATGCCAATGGCCAGCACTTCCCAGAGACACAGCCTCACTAAAAGAGAGTGGCCCAGCCCCTGTGTCCTGGCTGAGGACCATGCTGTCTTTGCCTCCCTCTCTGGCTTACACCCACTGCTCTCCTGCTGGTCTTGCTCATACACAGGCACACGTTCTCTCCCCATGTGTATGATGTGCTGTGGACACACGTGGTAAGTCATATGCATTCCAGTAATATGCACTCCTTCGAGTTTTCTTCCACTGCACAAATACTCTGTACATGCAAATATCCCAGCTATCACTAATATTCCCTTGCGCTACTCTCCCTTCCACTCAAGAGCTCAACCTTCAAGCCACTAAGAAAATCTCAGCAAAGGATAAGGAATGAAGCAGTTTTATTAAAAAGATACACTACTTTCACTATATTGGAGTGAGCCATGAAAACCTTAGTCATATTATTAGAAAGCATTTAACAAGCCAAGTATTTAGAAGCTTCTTCTCAGCCTGGTTGCAGAAGATCTCAATAATTCCTAGCTCAGATTAAATAAGTGCTAGTAAAGCTTGACATTACTGTGATGAAAAATCATACATAAAGTACTACAAGTGACAGTGCTGCTTATATTAAGCAGTAATGGGGTGAACCTTCTCTTATTTTGAAGAATTAAACAAGACACTTTAATGAGTATTGATCAACTGCAGTTATTGACAGAAAGATGTTATCGAACTACTTGATTGAAATAAAATTTTTCTTGGTAAAAACAATACTGCTGATGCAATATGCTATGAAGTATTTGATATGCTTTTTGAAGATTTGAATCGAGGATCTAGAAATGTATTAAATACTGTTTTACATATTACGTAAGTTAACCATCAGCTCATGGCTCTTGAAGTCTAATGATTAGTGGGAGATTATCACTGAGTAGGATCTCAGTCAATTTTTTTCCAACTTTGTCATATTTTTTATTAATAACCCATAGATATCATCTAATCATATAACTTCTGATGAAGTTTTCATATAAAGGAAATACTGAAAAGTGATAAATCAGGATAAAAGTAGATCACTAGTATAAAAGGATCTGCACTGAATAGAGAGCTAGAACAGTCAAACACATGCTTTAACACCAATGATAAAAGGGTCTTTATCTAAAAGAAAATATATGTCATATTAAAAAGAAATATATTCAGGGCTGTAAGATTATCAGGCAGTATTTCCAGTAAAAGAAGAAGTAGCCCTCATGGCAGACACCTGAATATGTGTTGCTTCTGAGTAACCATTGCAGCTTCTATGAGTAAAGACATGATTTAAAGAAATAAAGAGCAAAACACTTGAGGGTTATAGTCTTGATATTGGAGCATCTGCTAGTAGAGTCCAACCCTGCTGTCCACACATTAAGGAAGAAATTAAAGAAAACTCCGAGAGGGTTCAGAAAATAGGTAGGAAAGAAAGAAAAACTACAAAAATGACAGTGAATGTTAAAAATGGTGGTAAAGTTGTGTTACTAACTTGATCAGTTCACATCTGAATATGGAGTCTTGAACATCCATATTTTGGATGCCAGCCATATTTTGACTCAGTTTCTGTGGATAGTTTGGGATAAATCTACTACTTACTCTAATGCAATTACTTCTTGGGGTGGTTTAAAAAACCTGATATTCTTGAGCTTCACTACTGCTGACTGTATTACTGCAATTTTTCCCCTCTCAACATTCCTGTGAAAAAGATAGCAAAAGAGTAAGCCCAAAGTCTAAGTGGAGATAAAAATTTGAGAAATGTCACCTTAGCTAACAAAGCCATCTACATAACTGGAGCCTGGAATTTGCTGTATTTTATGGACATGTTGAGGAACGAACAACATAGCTGTTTCCCCCTTGCCTTCAGCAGCATTTCTGTACACAAGACTGTGTCAGTGCAAACATCCCTGGTGTGAGGAAGGAGAGCTGGACAGCTGGCAGGCTTGTGTTTGCCTCTGCCACAACGAAGGAGGAGGTTGGCAGTGAGAGACAGAGGCAAGGACAGGCCTTGTCCAGCACTGCCAGCTTGGCTTGAGCTGCTTGCTCAAATCTGAATCTGGGCATTGCTACCAAGCAGCAGAGGTAAGACTTTGAACTCACCAGAAAGAAGGTCAAAAGAGCAGATTTTCTCAAATCTGGAGTTATCTGCATGGGGAAGAGTACTTTGAAGAATGCACAGTTGTTCAGTCTAGCAGAAAGATATGATAAGATCCAACACCTGGAAACAGAAGTGAGAATAATTCAGACTAGACATAAAGCTTGTATTTTTAACATTGTGGGTAATTAGGTATTGTGAACTAGCAAGTCAGGATTGCAGTGTATTTTTCATCATGAGAAAATATTAAGATTGGGTATTTCTCTAAAAGGTATATTCAGCTCAACCATAGCTGTAAGATTAGAAACAGGAATTAATTCAGGGATGTTCTTTGACTTATGCTATGTGGAAAAGTAGGAGAATAAAATAGATAATCATAGTATGGCATTTTGCCTTAAAATGTGGATAATTGTGAGTTTGAAAAGAGAAGAGAAAATGCAAAAGATTTGTGGAAAAGATAGTTCAATTAAGTAGACATAGTGAGGAATTCTAATCTCTGTATGCACTTCTTTCTCTTTTGTGCAGCTAAGACTCTGCCCAGCAGATTTGAGCAGACTTGCACCAGAACTGACCAGATTTATTCAGGAGCTGGAAGATAATACCTCAGCTCAGCTTCCACTGTGGATCCACTGCACTTCCCTGAGTGGCTGCACAAAGTTTCAAGTACAAAAAAACTGTCTGTGCTCTCCAGGGCTGGTAATAAAACACAAAATAACTGAAAATGCAAACAGCCAGCTTAGGTAGATGGGAGAGAACTGAACATCTACTTAGACCTGTAAATTACATGGTGGCTCCACCCTTCAAAGCAATAATTTAACCCATGACTCTGACAAGTCTGTCTGCTCAATTCTCTGCTTGCCCAAGCACTGAAATGCCAGTTCAGCAGATGACCTGAACCACCCATTCCTATTCCCTGTTGACCAAAATCTAAATGGTATTTCCAGAAATGTCATATTCTTTGCGTCATTTTCCCCTTTTTCACAGTTCTTGCAAATCTCTCAGACACCTGGAACTCTCGAACAAGGACCAAATCCTTCATCTCCCACAATGGCAATAAACTATCAGAATTTAGGAATAGAAATAGGTTGCAGCTGCCACATATAATGCCACAGATAACACAGAATAGAAAAAGTCAGCTTTTACTGCTTCCCTAAGAAAAGAAAAATTAACCCTTGACTTGCAGTTCTATAGTCACCTCTTATTTGAAGCATTTTTCTTCCAGTTATTTCCAGGAATAAAAGCTCAGACCTAGAGCCTGCTCTCACTTGCTGCCAGTTAAACTGACTTTAACTTATAACTGACTTTTAGGGGTTGTTTTAGAACTTCTGAAAAAGAAAAGTTCATCTTCCCTGAACCTGTGCATTGCCTAACAATGCCCATAATCATTTGCTCCTCATTTCATCAATTTCTACATTTATTATAGTTTTATCACATGTTAGAGATAGCTAAGATTTTTCTTGCATGGTTGCTAGACCCTCTCTAATGTCAGAGTGAAGCTGGATATATAAAGATTTCACAGATGAGGATCACTGCATGGCTAGTATGCTCCTATTTATTTCTAAGATATTGTAGCAGCTGAGATCAGATGAGGTATTTGGGCCAGTAGGTCAAGTTTCACTGGGAAAGAGGATGATGCTGTCTGTGAGGGATCCTAAGCCCAAGCAAACCAGGCAGTGTGTAACACTGCAAAGTCTCCCAAATGCCTTTCATGAGAGACAGAGGTGACCATCGGAAATCTTGCTTCTAACAGAGCTGGCTTTTACAAACAGAAATATTAAATTGTACTGCAGCTCCAAATGTGCATACAGATAAGCTGAAATGATAATTTTCATCAAGACCTTCAAGTGTTATTAACATCCTTACTAAGTTTCAGATAATGTTCTGTTTGGAAAATACTCTATCAGCTACATCTGTTCACATGTGAAATGGCAAAAGATGGAAAAATTATGCCACAACTCACAAGAAGTTTTTCCTGAATCACTGACTTCATCAGCAGTTTGGAGTAAGTGCTTTGAAGAGCCTTCTCCAGCAAGTGTTTCCCAGCTCTGTCTTTTGGGGAGTCATGCCCACACACTGCATTTATTTTTCAGCCACTGCCAACAATGGCTCCATTCTATTGGAGTGACACAGGAAGGCCACTCACACACTGAAATGGCAACTGTCTGTACAGCATCCTCTGAGGCAACTCAATGAATGTCAGCCTTGTCTTGGGCTCTGTTTCTCATAAAATTTCTGCTTTATTTTAATTGTACCTTAACTACACGTATGTAACTCTTTGAAACACCCCATTCTAATTCCAGTTTTGGACCCTCTTTTTAGAGCCATGCAGTTGATTCCTCATATAGACTTGCCCAGCTGGTGAGTTGACTTCACCAAGGAAGATTCCCAAGCTGTAGAGCCGTGCAGGGAGCAGAGTCACAACTTGGTGCACTGTGAAAATGCAAATCTTCCTGGCACATCTATATTTTTGTGCACCCTTTGCTCAAATTCCTGCTGTACTCAACAATGTGGTAAGGTCTTCACCAGAAAGCAAAGCAGATCCTGAGCTTACAAGATTGGGTTATGGCACAGAGAGGATGTAATCTGAGAAAAAAGCACTAAGGAAAAGAAGGAAAGCCACAGCTTCCAAGAGGAGAACACGAGCAACCCTCAAACCTTGGAAAAAGTGCAAGAAAATCATTGTCAGTTGCTGTCCTACTTATTTTGGGTGTCAAGGATGGAGTAGGTCTGGGTTCCTCACCCAGAAAAGGGTGAGAAAACTGCAGACCAGTACAGGAGATGCATCTGCAAAGATGAATTGCTAAGACACAGCAGAAAAGAATAAGTTAAAACAAGTTAATTTCAGAGTCAAAAACCACAGATTTCCTCACTTTAACAAACTTTTCTGTGCCAGAGCACCTAGACAGCAAATTTTATCCTGGAGAAATCTTTCTCCAATTTCTCACTGATTTTCTTTCTTCTTGCCCTTTTTCCTAAATAAGAGACCTTATATTCAACAATATCTTGGTACATACTGGTGCATATTAAGGAAAGACCAGATTCAGTTCAAATTCTTCTTGTTTACAATTTCAGGCTGAATTCTGCCCTCCAGTCCTGACTCCAACGGGAGTAACACTTGTGTAATTGAATACAGAATGCAACCCTTAGGGTTTTGGTCTGACCAGTAGCAGAACTTTATGTGTGTTTAATTCATTTTTAGGTTTAGGCATTTTTTCAAATTGGGGCATAAGTTCTGCTCTCGTGTAAGGAATGAAAATAATAAAAAAAGGCAGAAACTTATATTTGGGTTCAGTACAGACATGCGTCCATGCATAATCCATATATAACATGTAGAGAGAAGGAGAGGGAGGAATGTCTGGAAGATATTTTTAGAGGTATGTAACCATTAGACATCCTTCCTTACTGTTGAAAAAGTCTTCAAATCAATGCAGTAACAAAACATTCACTTGTTGTTTATTGATGAGGACGCTCCTGTGCCCGGCTGTAACAGGGTCCTGTTCGGAGGGAGAGAGCCTGCAGCGAACTCCCTCGGCTGCACCGGGAGTAGGATCGGGCCTTGCTGGCATGAAGGTCACTGCATAATGCATTCCTGTTTACTGCACTGAGCACAGAGGGCCCTTCTGGGGAGAGTTTTACTTTCCTGTAGGTTTTGTTGTGTGAAAATACGACGGTATTGAGGGTGGGGTGAAATGCACCTGAAGAAAGAAATTAATGTGGTCATAAGGAGGGATATTTTCAGTAAGGAACTTGGCCTACTTAAGTCTGTGCATGGATCAGTAATAACCAACCTCCTCATGGAATGCTGAATTAATTCCCAAAGCTACAGTAACTCCTAAATTATCAAAGTTTTGCCAGGCCAAGGGAAAGTGGTTACCATACCAAATCTGAAAGGAAAATTGAGGGAGAGAGATAAAAAGGCCACAGGTAATGTAAGAAGAGAACTCAGCGACAAATAGTAATTTAAAACAAAAACCAAAAGAACACTATTTTGATTTTTACTCTGAAAAACAAATCAGAAGGCTTGCACCAGTGCTAGTCTGGAGAGGCAAGGAACTAGGAAGCTTTTTTGCAAATTATGGTATCATACAACAGACAAAATGTTAGGGCATTTTAGCAGATGGGCGTGAGAAGAAATTGCAAAGGTGAGATGATATTTACCCAAGTTGTCTGAGAACTGATATGCAAAATCAAACAGTAATGGTACTTTGGCTTAAAGCATCCACAGAGGCAAAGAAACAAAATGTGATTAATGCAACATTGATCTTCACTAAAGTTCCTATGGTGCTAGGTATTGCAGGCCTCGAAATTTATTTCGGTGTCAGGTAAACAAGTAGAGACTGTAACAAAACATCAGTATCATATGGGAAGAAAATCAAGATTAACTTTTGTACAGCAGTCATGCCCCAAAATCTTTTATAGTTGTTAGATCACATCAATGTGTATATGGATAACACAGCTGGTTGATACAGTGTGACTGGATTTTCAACAGACTTTCAACAAAATCCCTCACCAAAGACTCTTAGAGAAACAAAAACTTGAAGATTAGTCATGGGCTAAATGGAAGGTATTCCTCAGGATTAGCAACTGGTGAAAAGAAGGGAGACAAAGGGAAACAGTAAGTGGTCAGTTTTCACAGAGAAGGACAATTACTGACAAAATTCCACTGGAGAGCTCTCTTGGGATTCTGCTGTTCAACGTATTCATAAATTATCTGGAAAACGTTAAGTAGCAAGTTATCACTTTACAGTTTATGAGAATGATTCAGGATTAAATCTATGATGCAAAGTGTTATGGAAAGGTCTTCTAAATGATTCAATAAAAATAACAGATGGAATAAAGGGTAAAAACGTGGAAGTAAACAGCCTTAATATATACAGGAGGAGACATTCTCATCTCAGGAGATTTTAGACGACTGTAAGCCTATTGGCAGTGCCAGAACAATGCTATTGACAGCAAAAGGCAAGGAGGAAGTTAGGAGTTACCAGAAGAAGAATAAAAGAAGGAAAATATCATTGTGCTTGTGTATAAGTCTCTGGCACATGCATGCCCAGAGCTCCATGTGCAGCTGGGGTGAACAGTGTTGAGGAACACCAAATGGTTTCTGAGAGAGAAAGACTGAACACGTCTTCCAGAGTCCCAAATACGTCTTTTGTGCAACTGCTGGTAACTTCACAGCCTGCAAACTGAGCCTAAAACCACCCCTCTTATACTGCCTGTACGGTTTCTGAGCAGCACAGCAGCCAACATGATATGCTCAGGATATATCTGTTCCCATGAGGAATAACCATCAAGTGTGTGCTCTACCAACTAATCCTTTCTGGGAAGAGCTGGCTTTACTATGTGTGTGTTGTATGTGTGAGCAGAGCTACACTTTGTTGAGCAGTGCATAACTACACACTGCTGTCCAGGAAGATTATGCTGTCAGCAGGGTGATCCTGCCAAGTTCCTGGGGGGATTCCCTTGCATCTCCTCATGCTTCCAGGGCACCCCTACGGCTCCACGTCAGGAAAATCTAAACAGAGTGGACTCTCTGAGATCTGTTTGTTCGAGGCCGGAATTGCTACAAGGCTTTTCCTCAGCAGATGCTGTACAGTTTTACAGAATCCAATTCTACATATTCCTACATGTATGTGAGCATGTCCACCTAGGCATGCACATGTTGGTACCCCTATATGGCTGATAGAGATGTTTGATAGTAGATAGATTTATAGTTGTCTAACTGTGAAAATCATACCATGTGTAGTAAATCCTTTTGCTTAGTCAGATTAAAGGTGCTCTTACTCATGGCAATGTAATACTATCTATAATTTCTGTGTTAAACTTGACATTATAAATCCTTTAATCTGAGCATTTAAAAGCTGTTCTATGGCTCATTTTTCAAACGGCATTCCAGTTAACACATTTACTGCTAATGAACCACTAACTTGTTCTCTCTTTTTGGGATAAATGCTGTTGACCAACATTATTATTTGCTCGTCATATAATTTTTTTTTTGCTTTTTAATTTAATTGCTTCAATAAAAATATACGCCAATAATGCATTTTTAATTACACTTCCCAGGTGACCTATGCAAAAAGAGGTTTTATAATGAAGCCACAATAATTAGCCTGTCACAGTCCAGTTTGGGGCTATTGTGTAGTTGTCCTTTCCATGGTTCACCTTAGCCTGACTGGAATTCTAAAAGCCTTATATATTATCTCCCATAACACTTAGAAAGGTATTAAAAATGTGCTCAGTACTGGCAGAAGCAGGCTTTCTAATTATTGTCAACTATTTCCAGTGTGACGTGGTAGATTCCCTTGAGAACTGAAACAACAGCCCTCTCCAGGATTTGTAATAGGCCCTAGAGCCTAAGTAGTTGTAGACAGAGCTGTTTCCCTCAGGATAGATAATTGGTTTACATAGCAGCTCAACATCTGAACTAAATCTGCTTTTTCCTATTGTCATTTTCCTGTTAAATATACATAACTATTTGGGGGTATTAAATACAATGTGGCTGACTATTTAATAGCAGAATAATTTGCATGAGCTACTTTACCTGGAATGCTAATAACTGTTATCACCCTACATTTCCATGCATAAATGATAAATATTATTAAGGTGAAATTCTGTAGTCTTTAATCAAGAACACCTTTCACTGAAGCCACTGGGAGTTTTGCTCAATTAAATATTGCAAAACATATCTCTCAGTTTGTTGAAAGTAAGATATCATCATTAAGATATTCTACCTAATGTTATTATTGGTCAGCTTATTAAATGAGTATTAATGTTGTGTACAGGTATAACCAACACTGTAGGGTGCTGATCTTTTATCATCAGTTTATAAACCACTTTTATGAAATGCTCAATTAGCAGAATTAATGGTTAAGAGACAAATATATTTACTATCAGTGGAAATAACCTGATTCTAGCAACTAAATGTCCTGAGTTGCTATAAAGAGAAGAGAGAGAGAGTGAGTTTATTTTTAAAATACATTTTACTTTAACTTTGCAAATCTAGGAGCAGTATGCACAAAACAATTGTAAAAGAAATCAAGGCACTGCAATAGTCATGGTTTCCTCCTTTAACAAAGGATGTCTCACTATTTCATGTAAGGAAGAAAACAATTGTAGATCATTTGAATAAAACTTATTTGCTCACAGCTTTTCAAGGAACATAAAATCCTGAGCCTGCAAGTATGAAGTACTTCAGAAATTCAGGATGTTCAGAAATCACAGGATTACATCCTAATCCTTGTGGTTAAATGTGATACCCAGCTGTGCAATGCAGTTAGAGATTTCATGTCTTTGACACTAAATTTGGTCGTGTTGGAGTTGAAGGACCCTAATAACAAGATTCATCCTGCATTTTGTATTTGTCTCCTCATTTTAGTGGGTATTCTGGGCACATAAAAATTATTATTGTGCCTGTAGCTTTTTATCTGATGTACACAAGAACTTAAAACACCACATATATTTCTAGTGTCCATCATTCAGCAGCAGCCCAAAAATCACATGGATGTTATGATTTCAAAAGCACTGCTTTGTCACTCTTTTTGTCTGATATTAAAATGTTGTTTCTAGACATTTTCTGTCCCTGAAAGGAAAAATTTCAGAAAAAGAAACAGTAGGAAATCAATTCATAAGAGTGGTCAAAATGTGATACCCTGAAGTTTACAATTCTTTGTAGAAATACCTAGGGATATTTCGTCTCATAAGAGGTACAGGTCAGACCCTGCACACCATGACCATTGCCATTGATTTCAGTGTAGAGAGCCAGTGCCTCCCATTCTACAAAATACCCAAGTCCTTGTAAAAAGCTACTAAAGCATAGCAAAACCATTAAGCATGGGCTTAGCTTTAAATTTATGCTTAAGTTAAATGGAAGGCAAGAGGATCCAAGTCTGCATTTGCCCACTAGCAAGAAGTTCTTATGCCCAAAACAAAGCACTGTATTGTGCTGGGAGATGCAGCTCCTCTCCACCAAGACTGCTGTGGCTTGTTCCAGAGATACAGCTGTCAAACTTAAGTATTTTAATGAACAGTAAACAATACTGTTAAAGCAAATCTCAGACTAAAACTAATATGCCTAACATGCACAAATATGACATGGCATATGTTTTGTGTGTAAGAAGACTGAATTTCTTAGAGGAGGAGAAAGGATGAGTAAAAAAATCAGTCATGTGAGTTGTCAAATATAACCTTTTGGCATTCTAATAAACTGTTGCTTGGATAGAAATATCAAGCTATTACTAATGGCTATTAATGTGTACATGCTTCATGTAATTTTATAGTATCTTATTTTAATATCTGTAATTGTAATGAATTGCAATTTAGGAAGGAAACAATTTTCATTTACTTTATATAACATAATTATGGACCAAATTAACCCCACACTAGTCTTAATTACATTTAGTTTCATTTGGCTGATCAAGCAATTAATGTGCCACTGTATTTTGGAAGTAAAAACCAAGTTGTTATGGTCTGTCTTCAAAAAACATGTACTCATCTCAAATGTAGCCACTGTGTAAAACTGTCCTTTGGAATATTTTTTTTTCGGTTTACTGTACATCCGTATGTTGCAGCACAAGAATGTGAGTATAATGAGGCCCTTCTGCACCTGGGGTCCTGTTATACTATGCTGCTTAATAATCTTCTCTTCATGCCACCCTTTATCTTCTGTTCTCAGATTGTACTTGTGCTTTTCTCTTTTAATTGGGAACTAATTTTAATTTTGCCATTAGAGATGATAAAAAAGCCCACATATAAACTTGTGATTTCCTCAAGCCTCTGTACTGTCACTCAGCCTTTTTTTTTGAAGTCAGGGCTGGAACTAGCTCTTTTTGCTCTTCTGGCTAAAGAATAGCAGAGGGAGAATATTTTTAAAAGCCAAGACTAGAAAACCCATAAAATATTGAGCTGCATACTGATGTTCATATTCGGGTTTTCCTCAACACTCCAGTGAAATCAATGCCAGCAGAATGCAGCATGTAAACAGTGTAATGGCTTTAGGATCTGACCCATTAGCATTTAGTACTATCTATCAGTGTGTCTAATCCTTTTCAACTAATTGAGAGAGAAAACAGCCTTTTGCAATATAGGTATGTTGTGAATCTAATTGGGGTAGTACAAGGTAATTTAAGCACAGTTCCTAAGCAGGGACATTCTCACAACAACACAGGCACCATATTATCTATTTATGAGGATTTGGAGGTGCTTTCAGAAATCAAGTGACTCATGTCATAGCAATTGCTTTATGTTATTTTCAAAATTTGGAAAAGCAATGGCTATTCCCAGGACCTTCATATTTCTCAATGGAAAACAGCAGTGCATTTAATAAAACAGCATTTTATTTATGCTGCTTTTTTTGGAAATAATTTGTGTAGTTTGGTGACTTAGACAGAGGTAATTTTCAGCAGCTTTCTTCTGTTTAGAGGGTGGAGAAGCACCAGTCTACATGGGACCATACAATTTGCCTTGAGTTGGTATCGTGTTACTACTGGGATTAAGTCTTTGCTGGACCTCAGGAAAATCTGGGTCTTAATGTACTCTTCAGCTACTTCAGTCAAACTCTAGCACTTTTTTAACTGAAGCAATTCAAAGCCATTTTTAAAGCTTTTGTTAGTGTCCTTAACAGCAATTCTGAGAAAGCAATGGCTTTACACTTCCTTTTGCTCCAGATAATGCTCAAAGCTAAATTTCTCTCCCTGAAGGACATTAGTCAAACTGACTTTGTAGGGTTCTTTACATGACTAAAATGAATTGGATTTGACCTTTCATTTTTGACTGGTCTGAATGACAATCATCAAGAATATCATATTATATTCATGTCAAAAGCTAAAAGATACTCCCCCTCCTCACTCTTGGTAGTAGGAGAAACAGCTCTCTCTTTTGTTCCCCTGTGTCCACTGTAAATTCTCACCTTAACAGTTGTAAAGAGCCAATGAAAATTTGGGCAGGAGGAATGCCGAAGCGTCTGTAGCCATAGGTTTCATCAAGATTTTCCTGCATTTCCCCTATTGGAACTGGCCCATCAGTCACAGTTTCCACTCAGCAGTGTGACCACAGCTGTTCCCAGCTGACGTGGGTCACCTCCCGCCCAGCCAGGGGAACGGGCTGCACATATCACAGCTCGCAGCAGTTTGTCCTGCTCAGGCAAATATCCAACCAGGGTCACCTCTTTGGTGCTTAGCTGATAAAGCTCAAAGGCTGATGTGGACAATGCTTAGCAAATGATAAAAGTAAATCTGGCATAAAGTCACTCATGACTTCTCAACTGTAGGAGAAACCAATCTCTCCAAGACAGAGATAAACTCTGTATCAATCGGATGACACAGTGGATTTTGAGAATCAGGGGTCAGAGTGAAGTATATCTTCCTGCACGCTGATTTGGGTCAGATCATGTGGAGTGTGCAAGTGAAGGTGGAGAAGTCTGGTCCTACAGGAATAGCCTGATCAATTGGGATAAACTCAAAAGGAATTTTGCTGTTGCTTTCACCAGTATGGGAATTTTACTCGCACACAAAGCTTCATGCAGTTAGAAACAGATGTTAAAGATGGAATTGATTATACCAAGTTTCCCCCTAAATTCTCTCTAGCAATATTTCAAAACCAAAAGAAGGCAGCATTTTCTAATGTTACTATATACTGTATTTAAGGGAAATTTTTATGGCAAAGTGAGACAATCTGTGTTCTAAGTACACTCATTATCAGAGAAAAAGTAAAATGAATTGCAATTGGTGCTGTGTATTTTTTCAATGAAAGGAAAATGTACTGACTACTGAGATAAGAGCTTTTTTTTTCATTTGTAATGCAAACAGCTAAACCACTGTCACATATCTCTTACTGAAATAAACAGTCCAGATGTGGAAATAGGATTTTTAGCTGCATTTTTCAGCTGGTTAGAAAACTTTAGCATGTTTACAGTGATTTTATTTTCAAAGCATTATTCTGTAGTTTTAAAATTATTAGCTGCAATGAAGCACAGGTTTGGCACTTCCTGCACAACCTGTTGGACGCAGAGATCATTTCAGAAAGAGGAAAGCACAGAGTGGGGGGTGAACAGTCCAAGTGCAATCTAGTCTCGAGCACGAAAATTGGGTTATAGCTCCACGTCAGGCAGACTGAATGTGCCTCCCCAGTTGTAGAACATACATCAGTAACCACTCAAACTTTTAATAAACTAATCCAGCTTTCTTTGTAACAATTGGTGAAACTGCAATAGCCCTCCTGCATTGCAGGATCTACTGTGGAGTGATGGCAGTGGGAATGCCACAATGCCACACTGCCTTCACTCTCTTTGCTATCCAGAGCTATCAGGGAAATGACATTTAGGGACTGACTCCTCTGTATTGTAACAAAAAAAAACCCCAGAGGTAATAAAGGAGAAAAAGTAACAGAGAACAATAAAGCCATTCTGAAAAATTGCTGTTAACATTCTAAAAAAAAAGGTAGAATAATCAAATTCTGATTTAGAACTGTTTCCTAATATTCTTCCAAGCTAGAAAGTATCTTTAGGTCTGTTAGTGAAAACTGAGTAGCATGTTGTCAACTACCTTCTCTTACTTGGGAGATGTCATTCTAACACAGCCTCCTCCTGTTTATTTCAGAGGAGATTGAAGAGCATCCTAAATAGTATTAAACTAGAAGTGGCAAAACAATTATTACAGAAATTTAATTTTAGATTATTCTTGACTTTTTTAAAATTCTAGTTTTAGTTTACACATTGTACATAATACATTTGTTCATTAGTTTGCAGAAGTCAGTCACTGAGGAGGAATCAGTTTGATTCCTCCAGTCAGTGGTTGGTGAAAATTATCCAATGTTCTACTCTATTTCACACTCAAAGCACTTCCATTATGGTTGGATAATGGTTGTACCATCAATAAAGAGTATGAATCCAGTTATGTGGAGACCTCGGCTTAACCTTTCCATATGCTATTGATATTTATAGAGCTTCTGACATAATCAATTAGTCTGAAAACTGGCACTCGTGGAAGGTAAACCCATATAAAGGAACCATTGCATCTGCATTTTCATTAACCTTTCAGATAAGTATGTAGAAAATAAAGACAAATATATACCATATGTAATGAACACTAATCCCCCAAATTTTCTAATGATATTGCAGATCAAGAATAAACTTGTTTAGTGCTATCGTGATTGCTTCGTTCTGCAGCTGCTTTCATGAGTGTTTTAATCTTCAGCCAGACATCTAGAAACACTGTGAAAGTGAAATGAGATTATCTGACTCTTGCATGATCCTCCTCTGAAACTAGTGCAGAATTTAAAGTCAGATGCAAATCCCAGTTTGGTGTGGTAGCAAATCATATTTGAAGTCAGTTGTTAATAGCTGACATAGCACAGACATGATCTAGGACATATTAGACACACTACATATAAGTTTCAGGGCAATATGTAAGCAAGCAGGTTTTGCTATCTGGAGATATCTGGCCCTGGAACAGGAGCTGGAACAACTGAGCTGGCCTTGTGGTTCATGAGAATTTTTACTCCCTTTCCACTGACACACTGCAGAAGTACACTTCTGCTTTGCAGGAAGACTTACTCTGTTAAACAGTTCATTTTTGTACACTGTTGATGGCTCAGAACACAAGTCATGATATTTTAGTCTTTTTCTAGAATAAAGATTTAGTCATAATGGAAATATTTTCATCTTGAGAGAACAAGCTGTATCTAATTATTAATTAAAACATTACTACAGTAGATTAGTTCTCCTGGTCTTTATGTTTCACTCTATTAGTGCAAGTCAGAAGGAAGAGATTTCTGAAGAAATGAGTAGAAGAGCTGAAAAGGAAAGCAAGTCCTTGGCATTGTCATTGTCAAACCCACAGGACTGGTTCTGGGCACCTCAGTAGTGACAGCTATGCCTGCTTGGGCTAGCCTTGAGAGGAGTCAAAAGGACTGCTTCCCCAAATAATGCAAATTCTTCCCTACTCCAGGAAGAGTGTGGGAGGTACAGCAGAAGAGAAATGCAGAGGTCTCTAGGCAGGCTCGAGGTAGGAGCTAGGACCATATCTGCCCTAACCTTTGGTGATTTACAACTGGATCCAGTTACAGTGACCAGTTACCATTCACTGTTGAACACAGTGCTCACCTCTTTTTGGACCCAAGCCATGTGAATTACTTAGGGAGACTTAGACAGATGGGGTGAGGTTCCCCTGGCTGCAGCTGAAAAGGAAAATTCACATAGACTTCAAAGGGGCCAGATTTTCCTCAATCATCAAAGGACGCTGGGTCCTTCGTAATAATACCTTTACATATGCATAAGTACAGGCTACAGAAAAAAGGAATAGATTATATGTAAGGAAGAAAATGTCCTCAGAGCCTGGTGATTTAGTACAAATTGTTTGCTGTGAGTGGGATGTTTGCAACAGCAATCACTCTGGTTGCAGGACTACATGGCAAGACATTCTGGTGAAAGGAGTGAAATTCGTTCATTAATTAAAGAGATATATAGTTTTTACATTTGAAGAGTAGGGCTAGAAAATGTAGTAGGTGGAAGGCTTTTTAACTCATAAGATGGTGTGGTAGAAATGAAGGCCTTGTAACCTCATTCTAGCAGTCTGATGGGTTTTTGTTTCAAATCCCATTTTATGCATTTAGTGCTGCTCTAGCCTTTTATTAAAATGGGAAAATATATTGTTTATAAAGGCTACTCTTGACAAATAGTAACCAAAGAAAGGTGCAAAAAATGTATTGTTTCCATAATCAGAGATACACTGTAAAACAGAATAAAGTGATAAACACAGAGTGCCATTTTTTGTTGTTGTTATCTGTCTGTGCCCAGTGGCGAGAAAGTCCAAATGAATTACAAAGAAATTTTTAATAAAAGAACCAAAAAAAATATAATGGGCTCCATAACCTGGAAGAACTTTGAATAAAAAATGTCCCCTGAAACCAAAAGTCCCTTTAAAATCCTCACACTTTCTCACCCTTTTCTGGGTTTTTTCTTTCCCCTGCTCTTACTTAAAAGCCTCTGGGTGATTTGTCCTATTCCCTGCCCAATAACAGCCAAACCATTGTTTTAGGGAAGATATTTTTAATGTTGTATATTTTAGGGTTTTGTTGTTTTGGTTTTTTTTCTTTTCCTTGGACATTTCATCCACACACTGCAGAAAATGTGAACATAAGCAGCTGCAATATGAGACGAACTCTGAACACCAAATAGGTAGGCCCTAGAGGGGAGGAACTGAAATATGAGCTGCTTATTCTTGGAGCCCTTTAAACCCTCCAATCTGTTTTAAATTATTTTGGTGCCTCTATTTAAAGGTTAAATTTTTGTTGTTGTTGTGAGCCATAGTTTAGTAATACAAAACCTGGGCAACATCAGCATAGAGTCAATTCAGAGATTACACACCCAGGGTCTTTCCTGATCCTGCCTAAAGTGAAGCAGCATGTTTATACTTAGCAACACATTTTGACATGAATGAACTTTTCACGTCTCTGCTCATAAAATAAACACGTACATTCAGCAGGAAAAAAATCATCTCACTCAACGATCCAGCTTACATATGTTATTTACAGACCATATGTCCAAATCTAAATATGGTTATGTATATGCAAAAATTATAGATATAAAACACTGACTTCAGAGCTGTGCATTAAACATCAAAACTTTTACATCTATCTTTAAATCCTTTTTTTGTGCTAAGACTTTAGTACATTAGATTTCACTAAATAAAAAAACCAAACTTATTTTCCCCTCTACCCCCTTTCAAGTGAAATCTTGGCACCTAAAGCATTTATGCTTTGTTTTTCCTTCTACAGTATTTTGTTTCAAGGCACTCATAATTTGAGCACTAGGGCTTAGATGTCAGCATGAACACAGTTTCGATGGCTGCTTTTTGCCATTGCCACTTTGAGCTCAGCTCTACTAAGTGCCAATGGGAAATTCCTAAAGGCCAAGGCATTTTCAATAAATTAGCATCAAGACACTGAGTCTTTGTATAGCACTTAGGTGAAACTTGATTCAAAATGCATATTTAGGGATTTCTGACAATGCTTTCTTTGTTTTTTATGCAAATAGAAAAAGCCTTGGAATCTCTTGAATTTATATGATCAAAGATGACCACCATGAATGTGTCTGGAAGCATTACCAAATGACAGAAATACCAGAGACAGTTATATTATGAAGATTAAAACAGACATCCTTTAAAAACTGTGCCTTCTAAAGAACATTGGTTTTTTGACGATTCATTAACTTTACGTATTTTTAATCAAACTAAATTTGAAGCATCACATTTGACATGTTACACATCAAATGGTTACCGCTGGCTGGGGACTCGGAGACTTCTAGAATGTAGCAATTATGCTCCTCTCAATGGGCAAACTAAACTCCGTTACAATTAATTAGAGAGAGATTTACACATTCTTTTAAAGACATGAGTATGGTTTCAAAGATATTAAGTAGCATGGCATACACTCCTTCCACTGCAGCCACTATGATACAAACTTGGTACGTGGATCTTTTTATTCAAACTATGAGAGGAATGCTTTGTGTTTTATTCTGCTGGGCTATTTTCTTTCAAAAAACTGCAACTAGTTAATGAAGAAAGGGTTTCCTGTTAAGATGTTTCAGTTACACAAGTCCATTTCTCTATGTAAAGACCAGAAATACATTATAAAAAATGCTAAATAGCTGACTGTTTTGGTAGTCCAGATGAATAACAAAGTACATTTTGCCACAGGAAGAAAAAATGCTGTCTAACTAAAAAGTGCCTGCCTTATCTGCCCCTCTAGATGGAAGATTTTTTAATTTCATTATATGTTAACACAAGCAACAGACTGAAATTAAAATGCAGACTGAAGAGAATTGACATTTATAAGGTTCTTAGAATAATTCGAAAACAATTAATTTGAACAATCATTTAGGGTTTTTTTGCCATAGTCATGTCCCGTAGGTGAAGCCTCCAGGACCCTCAAGCTTCACCTCATAGCAGGATTTGCTCCCTGTTATCCTGTAACACACTCTGGCCCCAAGCCACACTATCTGCTATCACAACAGAGAATCAGAATAACTCAGGTTGGAAAAGACCAGGGAGGTCATTGTGCATAACCCTTAAACTAACACTGTGGAGTCCAACACTAAACTACTTTCCTTAGCACCAGATCTACACGTTTTTTAAATACCTCCAGGGATGGTGACTCAACCACTTCCCTGGGAAGTCTGTTCCAATGACTGAAATAGGACTTTCAAAGAATGCTGCCAATCTATGAAAGGTTTAAAGCACAGCAACAGCATTTTCAATCAAAAATTATGGGGTTTAGCTGCAAAGAAAGCCATTGTGAGGAATCAGAAAATCTCTATTACAAGAAGAATTGAAAAGATTTAAACAGCTACCACTTTTGTTTGGTAGGCTGAAATTTTCTGAGTTCTGATGATGCCATGGGAAGGATTTAAGGGCTTCTATTGCCCAAATAGAGCTTTGCAAAGGTCAAAAATACAGTTTACCTTCCTGTTTATGCCGTGTGTTTAAAGCAGTACTAAGAATAAGAAATTGTCTTATTGTCATGTGGCAACACCCCTCAGGCAGAATAATATCAATGGGACTGAATCTTCTAGAAAGTCTAGAAAGAACTACCAAGAAGAAGTGAAGCTGTGGCTCAGCTCCCTTGCAGGATGTATTCCAAAATCCTATTCCTCATGATGGTTCTGTTAGTATATATATATATTCCTACTGTTTTTAGGAAGAAACTCTCTGTTTCACTATTGATGGGTCTACATGAAAACCAGAAATAATTATTTTCTATATAATAGCCCAAAGAGTTTTTTTTCTACAAATTATTGCAAAAAGTCTGCTTGGAGAATATTGAAGTTATACAAATTGGAATTGTAGTGAACAAGGATTGAGACAATGGGCCATTCACTACTGCTGGATCAATTTCCTAACTGACATTAAGCTCTGTGAAGAATATTTCTGAGGCTCTCACCAAAAACACATCATGGTTGATCTAAGTCTCAGGGCTAATATAGCTTATCCCTTGGCTGATTCTGATAAGGAGAGGTTATCATCCAAGCAGAGTTTACTGCAAGTTCCTGAAGAAACTTTGAAAAGTTGAAGGTTTTCAATTAAATTTCATTTCCTTTTATTTAAGTATTTACTTTCTGTGAGAAAAAAAAAAATGTTTTCCCCACCCTAATCATAGGACTCAATGGATAGGGAAATTTTGAAGGTACAAATTGCCACTTACTTGCTACATTATTTGTAGTGTCAGCTTGGACACTGTGGATGAAAATGGAATTTTTTTTTTTTGGCTTTACTAGGCCATGGAACAAGCTCAATATCCACAGCAGCTAGAGAAAAGTTTGCTTAATTTAAGTTTTTCTGTTTTTTTTAATACACAGATACACGGTGTCATGTTTTTTTTTTGTTTACCATAATTATGTCTTTACTTGAAATTCATATTTAAACCAATGCATGGTTGTCATGGAATTGTTGGTAATGTGTGATTACATTATGCTGTCTTTTGCCAGGACACTTGTAAATGAGACATTATCCTTGGAGATTTTCTTGGCTGAAAATGTGAGTAATTAAAAATGTAAACAAATATTATCCATTACATATGCCACAATAATAAATACTTCAATATAATGCAAGTTAATGACTCTTTAGGGATCCAGCCTAATCCCGTTACAGAGTGTTTCATAGGTGTACAAACAAACAGTTAATCATTTAATATTTTAACATGCTTATTATATTTATATAATATAGTTCTTGAATGAAAAAAAAATAGCAGCATCACTGCCTAATAATTTTAGAACATGAAATGTAAGAGAGGCAAATGGCAATGGAAATCCAGAAGATGCTCAGGACAGCTCCTGGTCTGCTTTTCAAACAGACATTGGGTAAGCAGTGTAGATATGAAAATTAGGGCATTTCTTTTGCTTTCTTTCCAGGAGGGAAGTTATTAAACCTCTGGTAGGGATATTTATATCCAGGGTCTGCAGGGACATGACCCAGGAGGGATGTGCCAGTCGCAGCCAGCCCTGCCCAGGCTGCTGCTGAGAGCTGGATGCAGGGAGCAGAGCTCCCCTCTGGGCACACAGCAGCACAGGAGATGGGCATGGAGCTGTGGGAAAGGGAGTTGGGAATCAGTCAGCCTTTTTGAAAGAAGGGGTTTCATTTCTGTCTTTCAGAACTTGCTCTCAGAGTCAAAAACCAAGCTAAGCCAGATGCAGAAAATCCTCCAAGCACTGGCAGGACTTTTGCCAAACAGTTAAGTGAGAGCTGGTGTTGTTGGCTGCATGTGCTGCACTCGGGGCAGAGGAATGGTGCAGTTCAGAATGGTTCCGTCAGGAATGGAATTACAGGGGAGCTGGAGAGCTGGGATGTGCAGGGGAGGTCCTGGAGGAGGAGCAGTGGATGCTGGCTGGGTGCTGGCTCTGGAAGATGCACAGAGCTGTGTGGCCCCTGTGGACACCATGGCACACTGTGGACACTGTGGCACACACTAGAAGGATGGGTGAGCTACTGAGTCCTTGGGCAGCTTCCCTCAGTCTCCCCTTGGAGCTCCTGCTTCCAGTGGAGTGAGCCACACCATCCCTGTGCAGGCTCCCTGTATCCTGACATCAGGGACTTGGCTCTGCTGGGATGCCAGTAGCATCCAGTGCCTTTCCTGTTAAGGTGGTGCTTTACAGATGGGGACCAGCACATCCCATTTCCCTGGGAGATCAGCTGGCAGATGCTGTGATGGGCTGGCAGCAGCAGCCAGGCTGCCACGGCCACGGTGTCCACGGCCACAGTGTGCCACGGGGTGTGTTAATTGATTAGCTAATTCCTAATGAAAGGAAAAATCATTTCATGTCAAGTTCCCCCTGGCTATGAATCTTCATCCTGCTAGTGACTTCATTTGTCACCTCAGTGAAATCACTAAAACTGTTTGCTTCTCTTCCCCCATTTGTAAAATAGGTTAAGCCCTTTCCAAACTTGCTGTTCACCAGTTTCTGACTAATTTTCATGCCTTTCCTAATGCTTTAAATAATAGGCTGGCAAAATTTGCCAAATTACCCCTTTGAATGGATTCTGAAAACTAAACACTCAGTAAATCTCAGAAACTTGTCCATAATTAGTTGCTGTAAAAGGACAGTGATCCTAGGAATCTGCATAAGGACACTGCTGAGTCATCCTTATATCAGGCTCTTAAACCTTGCACAGAAATTCTCTTTAATAACTTTGAAGTCATATTAGCAGGTAGGTCTCATTAACTGCTCTATGGATTTGAAGGCTTTTCTGGAGGACAAAGCTTATAGCAAAAGTCCAGGGATCAATTTTGGAGAAGAAATAAAGTCTCTTGTTTATTTGATGCCTCTTTTTTCCCCCCTTTTCTTGTCTGGAATGAGTGTGTAATAAAGCCAAACCACCTGTGAACAGGAAAGAGAAAATAGCCTGTGCTCATGTCGTGGGCTTTCTCAGGAGGCCAAGATCAGCTCTCTGACAGCTGAAGACATTGTGGGTGTGGGCACTTTGTAGCAATCTTCTGCTTACTTTGTTCTGAGAGTACCATCTGACATACAAAAGATGATTTGAGGACAGATAGGCAGCAATCCCACCTGTGCACTTTAGCAATGAAGAGTTTTAGTCAAATCAAGCCAAATAATTACACAATTACATGTCCATGCCTAACTAGCATAGCTCTTTTACATTATTCACAGAAAATCCTGTCTCCAGTTTTCTGAAATGTCTCCTAAATAGAGCCTCTTTTCCCTCTAAGTTTCATCTTTCCAAATTTGTGTTACCCACAGTGTTTGATAAGCTACTTTGGTTTATCTGTTGGAATATGTCTGGTTTTGTATCCATAAGATGCTAGGTCTTTCTTGTGGTTCACAGTAAATTCACAATTTTTACAATAAAGAGCTTACTAACCCCTAGGTTTGAGGTGTTTTCACTCTATTCTTTGATTTACATCTGTTTACAGGACAGCCCTCCTATCACAAAATGTAAGGGAAGGCTTGGTACAGATGGTAATTGATAACACCACTTTGAGTTTCATTACATCTGCATAACTACATAGAGATTCCACAAATCCTAACCAATGAAACCAAGGATAAGCTATTCCCTTTTTCTGATCAGCAGTTTACCAATAATACATACTTCAAAATACTGTTCATGAGTAAAGATACTGGAGTACAACCCACAGTGTGCCCTGCACATTGCGGCAAATGAAATTCCTGAAGACAGTTAATACTGCAGTTTGAAGTCAGCTAATATCAGATGTTTGCTGCCTCATTTATTTTGATTAATTGCTTCAGTGGGGGTGGACCAAAGGGTAAGCCAAAAATCCACGCCAGGGAAAGAAGATCTGTGTTTCACCCTCCCAGTTTTTAAGAAGAAAACATGCTACGAATTTTTGCTTTCTTGACTGCCTTTAACTCTCACTATTTGCAAGGAAAATTCATAATACTGCTAAGAGTAACTCCAAAAAACCTGACAGAACCATGGTCTTGTTTGTTTTGTGCTGGTGCCTTCTTTGGAGAAAGGCTTGGAACTTTGGCTCCAATGATCTGGGATCACTTGGTTGTTTCACAGATGTGTGATCATCCCTAGTCTGTTAGCTCTTTTCTCCCAGTCTTTTTCTTTTGCTGTCAACTTTACTACAGAGTACCTGGAGCTATTCTTGGGCATCATGTCAATCACAACTTCTCTTCCTACCACCAATTCTTTAATTTCATCCTGAGTCCATTCCTGCTACCTCCTGTGAGTGACATGGCTGCACAGGGACCATGGTGGAGGCAGGGGCCAGTGGGAGAGACACATGCCAACCTCTCAGCTGAAACCATGGATCTTTCCAATTCAGCCGCAGGTGATTAGACCACCTGCTAAGCCTGTGGGCACGGAGCCCTGGGCAGTGATTTCAGCCATAAACTTTCTGTTTCGTGGTGTTTACCTTTGCTATCCCCCATGACAGGTTTCTCTTCTGAGCAGTAGCCTATGGCACTCGGCTGGGGCAACAAGACTCCCGTGCAATGCAGTACACAAAGAGTGACAAATTAAAATGACAGGGCTGTCTTACGAGATTGGGATCTAGTGAAATGAAATATTTCTGGTCCAGGTAACAGAGGCAGTGCTACATGGGAATATGTGGGAAAAGCCAGTGCAATTTTCAAATGTCTGTAACATAACTGAGTTTGTCACTGTCCCAGCGCTATCGTGTCGCGCCTTCCCCAGGTGCGGCTGAAAGTGTGGCTGGGGGGACTGTGTTTGCAAAAATAGCTCTATTTTTAATAGAAACCATTTTCATTTTTATCTCCTCTAGCTGTATTAATGGCAGCGGTAGCATGAATCCAAAGAGCCATCATGAGCTTAGAAAATCGTATGGTAAAACTTCTTTACAATGAAATACAGCATATTATCTGACACCATTTTCCCCTCTTTATTTCAAACTGAATAAATAAGTTAATCATGCAAACATACACACAATGCTGCCCTCTGATTTTCTGATTCCTATTGTCCTATTTAGCTAATAGAAAATGTTGATCTTCTGCTATCAGCATTTCATAATCCTGAGTTTTAAATTCATTGTTCTGCATTTTAAATAAAGGCTTGAAAATTACTTTGAAGAGCTCTTTTCTCCCAATGGGTCTTCAGTGAATACACACAAATATTTTGTATTCTTAAACACAGCACTGATGTACACAAATGGGTAATTGCCTCTACAACTTAGGTATCTAAATCTCTGCCTTTCAAGTGACATTTTGCATGCTCATTTGTGTGTAAGATTACAATGAGGCTTCAAGTGTCCAGACTGCATCAAAATCATTCCTGAAATGCTTATGCCTCTGTTTAATTAAGTTGAAGTGAAATTCATGTTATTCAAGCACTGTTAAATCAGGCTGAAGTTAGTGAATCTGAATGACATGCTGTAGCATGATTTTAAACCAACTAAATATGCGGCATTTTAAGGTGCTTTCTTTTTGTTTGAGAAGCAAACCCCAGGTGTTTTGCAGAGCAACCCTTGGAAAGTTAAAGCCTATTTTTCATATATCTGAAAAGCGGGAAAGTCTGCGTTCATCGAAGAAACAAATTCCTCTCAGAAATAAAGACAAATCATGCGTTGCACTAAACTGGTAAATAGAATTCATAATTTCTGAAGCATTGTAGTAACTGAAAGATGTTTCTCAAGTGAAGTAATACCCAACCAGAAGTGCAATGGTAGCTAAGTAGGATACAAATTGTAGCCCCCCTGCCTTCTTATTTAATTTCAACTTTAGAACGATTTCAGTCCATCACTGAACATGTTGAAAGGGATCTCATTATTAAAAATTCAAAGTATATTCTCCATGATCTTTTATTCTAAGAACTCCCAAATGCCTCAATGTACAGAAACACACATTTTTAATGAACCAAATGGACTTGTTTTTATAACTGACAGGAGGTGCTGGGAATTGGAATTGGAGGGGGGGAATCAGCTAATTAAATCTAAATCACCAACAGTGAACATAATTTCCTTGTCCAGTCACTTCCAGTTTCACCAGCTTCCTTGTACCAGTCTCATACTTTATTTCCTTCTCTGGTTTGGCTTTGTTACCTTTGAATTTTAATTAGACGGCTTCCTCCTTGCTGCCCGGGTGCCACTCAGCAATGCATGTCATGGTGTGTGAACACAGCCCTGACAGGCTCTTTGCTGGCAGCTCCTGTGCCCCAGCCCAGCTCCCCGTGCCGGGGGCTGCCTGCCCGGGGAGGCTCCAGCCCTGCTGCAGCAGCCCCGGCCGGGACTGGGGCGGGGACACAAACCCAGCTGCGACAGGACCCTCCCGGACTTGCAGCTGAAACGGAAGAAGTCTCCATCATGTGCAACTGAAACTCCTCAAGGCTTACAGCATGGCCAGATTTCCACAGGGATAGGGAAGGCTGCCTCCCTGCCAAATTTCAAGTTGCTATTCTAAAATACGAGGTTGATGGATCTGCTAGGAAAGGAACTTGCCAGATTTCACCAGCATTTTTGTTCTCTTTTTTTTTTTTCCCCCTAACAATATTCTCGGAACATCCAAATCTTCTGAGATGTTGTCATAGCTAAATGCACCTCAGATGGTTCAAATTTGGCAAACACTTGGGAAACAGAGTTTTAGAAAGGGACTTGCTGGGAAACCTTAATAAGAAACAGAGCTAACAACCCAGTCAATGTTTACACTGAAAGAACAAACAAATAAACAATTGTGCACTTTAGTTTCCTTGACAGTAAATCTAATCAACATAACAGATTGCAATAGATCTTTTTCCCATTAAAATGAGAGCTCTGAGTAAGAGTTAAGAAAGGTAGACCTTAATTTTTTTCTAGCTGAAGAACAGTACAGACAGCAATATTCCAAATTTAAATGGAGAGTAAAAAACTATTTCACAGAACACACAAACATGTTAGGGTATGTCCTTCTCTGGAGAGAATCACTCTCAAATTGGACTCCTATTATTCACTGTGCCATGATCCACCCTGGCACCTGCATGGCAAGTAACCTGCATATTAAATCTGCAGAAACTTCATTCCTGCCCAGGGTTTTTCTAGATTAAAGTATGACTTTATTTATAACATTTAGACAATTGCTGGAAGTACATTTTAGGTAGCATTGCCCGAGGAATTCTGTGCTGGGAAGCAGAAGATTGGAGACACAGGGAAGACCTGGGGGGAGCTTTTATGTAGCTCCACTGATCAGCATAAATAGAGAAGGGTCATTGCTGCAGCTGTAGTCAACAAGCTGCAGCAAGAGTCATTTTTCAGTGGAATGGAGAATTTAGGTTCTGTTCCTCCACTCTCCAGCTTAACCCAGTGTGCAGGACACCAAATATGACTTCCACATTTCCCTTAGACATCACACACATTAAACCAAAACCAACCTGGCCTTTTGAGTTTATTATGAGCTATCTGGAGCATGAGTGCATTCTCCTTTTTTGTAAGGTTTGGGGGAAATACACAGGAATGTATACACTGTAATAAAACAATGAAACTGAGAAGCCACTGCTTAAGGTAATTCAATTCGGCCACAATATAGCTCAATCTAATTAAAACTGAATAAACATTTTTATATAAATTCAATTAATTGGTGTGGGCTTACGCATGCATTCTACGTCGTGAAATTATGACCAATAACTTGTTCTTCCAGCACTGCTAAATAATTGCCTGAAGTCAGAGGATAAAGAATAGAGAAAGCTGAAAATCCATTATGCTCTGTAACAGTCTGACTAAAACTAATTAGCTGCTATCTAAATTTTCACACCTCTATTTCATGATCATCTTCTCTTGTAAAAATAAACACATGCACTCTGAAACGAGGTAAACATAAATGGTATTCAAAACATGAAAATAGCAGGTCCAATTTTGAACTCTGCTCTGGCTCCCTGGTACATGGCAGAGATGCTGGAGAGGTCAGGGGTTTTAGGAGGGGGATCCTCTTTGAAGGGAGACAAGAAGGGGAGTCACCAAAAAAGCCCAGCACATTGGTGCTCCAAATGTTCCCTCAGAGCTTTACAATTTCACAAATACAATGATTATTTTAAAATCCCCTGACCAATGTGTTTTGCATGTTGAAAATGTATGGATTGTCACTAAGTTTAAATCGGTGTTGAAAGTTCGGATGATGTCATGCTGCTGCTCAAGAGCAGCTAATATTTATGACTCCTATTGCTATGGGTTATGTAAAGCACTTCAATAATTTGGGAAGGGCAGTACTTGCAGGGAGATGAAGCTGTACATTCCTCTTTAAAATAGGTTCAGATTATCTCCAACTTTTGCAGACTCACAGGGTCAATGTCAGGAATCTACAGAGATACTTATTGTGGAAAAATTATTGTCATAATAAAATACTCATCTCTTTGCATGGAATTATAATCTCTTCAGGAAAAACACTTATACATTATGACAACATCCACTGGGTAGAGTTGTGGTGCTATAACTTCATTTGCCTGTCAGGAAATTCCTTCTATTGTGACAAGACAAAAAAGAAGCACTTATCCTGGTTTCATATTCTGATAAAGTCAAGTTTCATCAAGATTTTCTCTAGTACTGTTATTTATAGGCTCACTTAAACAGAGGTTTTAACATACATTGGTTTACCCTGCAAAACTCAAAAGCAACTCATTCAGCTGGTTGGGCTTGATTAGATGGGGAAATAAAGGATCACTCTATAGCTAAACTCATTATTAATTTGCACTATGAAATTCCTAATCTGAAACTCAGAAGTATATAGAACACCAATGCCTTATAGAGAGAGGATAATACATACTGGGAACTTAGTAGAAGGTAGGCCTTTAGGGTTTTTACTTTGGACACATTACTCCCAGGAGATCTGAATGAAGAACTGAACCTAAACTATTTTTATTTAAGAATCATTTGTACAAGAGAGTTCATCTCATTGGCCTTCTTCAGCTCATTATAAATGAAAGTCTTAAAGTGCTTTCAAAAACCTGTGCATTTTCTTGGAAGCAATCAGTGAGTGCAGAGAATAGCAGAACAGAGGACAGCAACATTTTATCTTTCAGCAAGATTAAGAACTACCTTGCTTATTTATCAGCTGAATAGCACTTTGGCTGCCCTTGAGACTGAGATGTAGTCACTATATTGGTAATTACTAGACCAGGGCATTCCCCAGCTCTTCTGGCAAAGGTTTGGCCTTTATATCCTCACTTTGCAGACCATGGAAGTCAATGGAAAATTGAGTAATAATCAGTCCCTGACTGAGACATGATCCTGTAGCATCCCCAAGCTTCCTTTACACAATGTTAGAGCTTGTTTTATGTTACTTCTTTTGTCTTGTAGCACATAAATTTTGTATTACAGTAGCCTAGGTACAGCACTGGACGAGACAGCTGCCCAGGTTCAGCCTTGCCTACGATGCAGCAATGTAGACATTCATGCTGAAATATGTTCATATGCAGTCTTAGATACTCTCACTCCAATGAGGCCCTGCAGCCAAAAAATTCCACATAGTGAGTGTTCCTCAACCTCTGCATTTTCCTTTGGATGGCAGGGACCATCTTCCCCTGCAGCAGTGCTGTGCTGTGTCCTAACACTGTGTCTGGAGGAGTCCTGCAGAGCGGGGCATGGCCCAAGCACAGCCTTTCCCTTTGCTACCCAGCCTGCGAGGGAGGGACTGCCAGAGATGGGCACTCAGTCACTCCTCAGAGGGTGCTGTTGAGAGGAGGGATATCTCCTTATGGGGACTGCTTCTGTAACATTTTGCTCTATCCTTCCAACAATCAAGCCAGTGGCTTGTTGCCAAGCCAAGAGCCTGCCTTGGCTATCAGATCTCATTTATGTCAGTGAGCAGCGGTCTCAGTAAAGAAAATGTTCGCAGTCAAAACTATTCTCAGGGAAATCAAAATAGTCAATGCATTGTCAGGGAAGAGTGGTGCTGCCCTACCAAATAAATGTCACTTTGGAAGCAAGTATATTAACAAAAACTATATGTGTAGGCAAAGTCCAGACACTTGTTTTGACAGTGCATGATTTTGCTCCCTTGTCAAAATTCTCTTACTGCACATGGAATCACAGGCTCATTTTCGACAAGTACATGATGATGCAGGAGATTACCAGTGCATCACAATACATATTTGCCTTGGGATTGGCTTAATGTAATTTTAGGCTTATCCAGCTGGCTTGGAGAATACACATGAACCAAATTCAAGCACTGCTTGTGCTTTAAGTACAAAGGTTTACACTGGACCTATGCTCTGCATCTCCTCTTTCCACCAGGATACATTTCTGCAGAGTGATTTAGATACTTTATGTGCCTCACTGGATCTCCTTGTTGTAAATATGCAGCTTTATTTAAAATATGAATTCCTGAATTAGATGCAAATAAAATGTTAAATAAGAGATTTTCATCAGTAATTATCTACCAATAAAAATAGTTTTATATGCTTAATAATGATATAATTGGAATTTTTTATGCACATTACTGTGTAAGTATTTGCAATTATTGGTTTACATTATTTTTCTATCAATCTTTATATCTCTATGGAATAGCAAACCAGAACATTTTTAACCTAAGCATATACATTTGTAAACCAGATAAATGTTGTGATTATCTCTTCCTGTATATAATTCCTCATGAGGGATTCAGTTAATTGAACATACCTTTCAAAACATAATCTATGGCTTAATTAAGCTCAGCAAATATAAAATTTGAAATCACATACCCTCTATTGGCAGCAAAGTTAGGGACCATTTTTATTCCTTTTTATCCAATGCTACTAATGATTGCTTTGCACAGGCACATAATACATGCAGGTAGCATGACTACATCCAAAACAGAAGTTAAGTTTTTGATTTCACTGTCAGGGATCAAAAGTCTTTTTTTTTTATACATACATCAACCCTTTCAATAACAAAATAAGAACTTATTGACGTTGAGTAGATTTCATAGCTTGTAGAAAAGACACATATCATTGTAATGTGTGAAATTTTAATCAGAAATGTTGTGAAGGATAAAGGTAAACTGACTGCTATAATTAATGTGTTCTGCCACAGATATTTAGCTGACACATTTGAGAAGTGTGGTTTATGTTAACTATTCCACTGCTTGAATTCTGTCCTTGCTAAATGATGGTACTGTTTGACAGTTTTAAGTTGCGATGCTTTCCTGTCTTCAGTGAAGTTTTTCTTCATCTAGCATGTGATCCTGTAAAGCAGAACCTTGCAGAAGTGCAGTGGTAGGTGGACAATGGACATGCTAATGTAGATAAGGCTGTACTGGTAATGTGTTAAGCCTGCCAGTGGAAGTTCTCAGGCTTGAACCACTTGAATGTTGCCTTTCCTCTCCCTCCCTCCTTTAGCATTTCAAATATTCTATTTATTTTATCATTCATTTTATGAAAACTTGTGCCCACAGCCATAGTCTTTTGAATAACAGAAAGGTTATCTTACCCATGGAGTGCAAATTACTAAAATCTACAACCACAACAATAACAAGGATAGAGTTATAAGAAGATTATTGTTCTCAAAACAAAATGCCTATCTGTTACATCTAACGCATTTTTGGAAAAAGCCCAAGGCCCTGATTCTGCCACTGTTCCTTGCACTGAGTAGAACCATATGGTCCCATTGGAGTTGATCTAACTGCCTTTGGAGTATGCTACCACTCAAAATAAATAAGACTGGCAGGATCTGGCCCTGAATGAGCACATGGGCTCTGCACCCTGCCCTAGAGGTTAACAAACTGGGTAAGAAAATTCCAGGGCTGAAGGGGATTCAGCTGAGAAGGCCCTCTCTGATACAAGCTCCCACCCCTCCAGATGCAGAGCCTCTTAAGGGAAATGCTCATTCAACATACATTCACTTTAGTAGGTTTTGTTAGAAGATATAGTCTTTTTATATATAATTTAAATATTGTCCTATTTTCAGCAGCAATGAGCTGCCTCTGTAACTAATTGCTTTAATGAAGGAATGACAAACCTGGGACAGACAGGAAATAACAGCTTCACAATTGCATTTGTCATTCTGAAGCAAGAGAAAGGATTTTCTGGTGCAGACAATATTTGGTCTCACGACCAACAGAACTCATTTTGCAGTCCTTAGGCACCCAGCTTCTCTCTGCCCAGAAAAGAATACCCTAAATGCACATTTTATTTTCCAAGCAAATGGCAGCTTTAAAAAGTTGCCCTTGCAAATAGAAAAAAATTGTCAACTTTTGCTGCATCATAAACCCCCCATCAGTACAGCACATTACAGGGCATATTTTCAAAGGGTACTGGGTTATGAGTATGCAAAGTAAATCCCTATGATCTGCCTGAAATAGATGATTAAAGTGATTTCCTCAGAGTGCAAATAGAGAAAAGTATAATTTACAAAAAATCCCATAGTAAAAGTCAGGGATTCTGATTCTTTACTTTGCTTCTGCCTCGGATATATCAGTCTTACCTGAAAAGATCTACTGCAGGCGCCTCTTGCCATGCCAGTATGGGTGTGCAGCAGACAAAAGACATACCAGAAAGGGGAAGACAGATATGCCACTTAAATTAAATAGGAAATGAATTGGCCAGCAAGTTGGCATGTCTGCTGAGACAAATCATAGACAACATGTCTCTCAACAACAGAACTTATTTGTTTTCTCTTGCCAACAGATTCATCACTGCCCAGGCAAAACAGGCAAAATACATTAGTGTCATGGTAAACTGATAAAGAGAAGTGCCTCAATCTAGCATCCTCAATGGCGAAAGTCTTAGGGCTGTATTGATCTGTGTTATATAAATCTTGTTTTCTGTCTGCAGAAGTGAATCAGGAATGACCCTTAAGGTTAACAAACATTGTAATGTCTTTCAGCTGGGGCAGATGCCTATGTGCTCCACACATTGTATTTGGTCAAGTCCCATCTTGTCATTTTACTGCCAAGGAGCTTAACTAATTGCTGGCAATCATAAGACAGTTTGATGGAAGCAAAGAATTCCTACAATTGTTGCCCCTCTCCCTTTTTTTCCTCAGCCTTAACAAGCACTCAAAGCCATGTAGCGGAAAACAATCAACACTGAATTAGTCAGCAGGAGTCTTAGCTGAGCTGGAACTTTATGTAATTGGCATGTCATGTCCGTACATAGCCAGAAGCAGGCCTGATTAAGCTGATGTATTTTGTTTCAGTAAACTTTTACAAAAGCCACTTTACCTCCCCTTGTTTGGTTGCACGTCATAGCATGTGCTTCACATGAGATTTTTCAGCAGAGCAAAGGCACTCAGTCACCACAGGCATTTTGGATCAGAGAAGTATTGTCACAGGGGCATGTGCAGTCTTACATAGCCATCGAGCGTCTCCAAAGAGCCAGGAACAAAGAAACAAGTTCGTTATCAAGGCATAACTCTTACACCAAACTTCTTTGGTTTCTGTGCACAAGTTCATTTTCTACAGCCTATTTATGCAGGTTTGAGAAAACAAGATGCTAGTTACAGTTTTCTGTTAGAAATATTTCCAATTAAACTTGCATAGTTTTCTTGGGGTTTAGTAAAATAACTCCCATGCAACAGGGAATCCTTCCAGCAGAGATACTACTCAGGGCACTTAAGCAGTCCACCCTATCTGATCCAATAAAATTTTACTGTGCATTTTACTTCTCTCTACAGATAGATTTAGTCTTAAAATGCTAAAAATGCCAGTCTGCATGGAAAAGGAAAGTATCTAATGCTTATTGCTACAAGTAAATCATGAAGCTTAAGGCACGCCAGCTGTATTCTTTCATAGTGGTGTCCTTTTTGTCATAACCTTAAATCAAATGATATAGTTGAACTTGGCATAGATTATTAAAGCTAAAAGAGTGAGTATTCCCTGCTTCTATTACGTCATAGTTGACAATATAAAGACAAGATTCAGGGAACTAATGGAGCTTTTTTCCTTTTGTCATAGAAAGGTCAAGCTAGTTTTCCACATTTTATATGTGTGTCATTCTCAATATAGCAACAGAATCTCTTACAGAAAACAATGTAAGTAAATGTCTCTACGAAGCTACTAGTCACCTGATCAAAAGCCAATGTTGAAAAACACTTCTAATGACTTTCTCTTATGCATCACTGCACCTACTAATGAGCTGCCAGAAAAGGCTTTGCAAAGCTTTGCTAAGATAGAGCAGGAATGTGAGAAGCCTGAGATCTAACTTCCCTGCTGTGATCCCTGCCTTTCTACTAACAGGGAGCCCAGGCACGGAGCTGCTAATGAGCATGCTGGAGAGAGTGTCCAGCCCAGCCCTGGCTAGAGACAATCCACCTGTCTGCTCTCCGATGCAGGGTATGGTGCATGACAGTAAGACACCCCGTTGTATTTTGTCCTTAAATAATTTAGGTATATATTGATTTTCTTCACATTTTTATTTTGGGGCTTTTTCTTATTGTTTTGGTTTGGTTTGGCTTATTTTTTTTTTTGCATTGACCTTGCTCTCAGTAGCAACTCTCATTGTCTTTGGAAGAAAGTAACAAGTTTCAAAAGCAGGTTTTCCCTGCATTACTGTTATTTGATTTGATCTAAGGAAAACAGTGCTGTTATAGCACATATTGCTCTCCAGAATTTCAAGTTTATTCCTCCTATAACATAATCATGCATCCTTAGCTTGATATTATAGAAATGGTCAACCAATATTAACAACTTGTTAAAAAAATATCCCAAATGTCCTTTATTTGAAAAGGGGGGGGGGGGAAGATATAACAGCTGCCTGACACTAAAAATAGTGCAAGTTGCATAAATTAGAGCCCATATTTCAAAGGCACCACACTCAACATCTTTATCTACAGTCAAAAGCCAGCAGGATACTGGTATGAAACATTTACTTAACTCTGTTTGCAGAAATTCTGTATAAATGGAATAGTTACTGCAGGATACCTTTCAACTCCTAGCTGCTCACATAACACATCATGATCATACCTAGCTCCCTTTGGGCTTTTCTTGAGTTTACCCTGCCATTTAATATTTTGTTAGCCAAAGAGACAGGTTTGCAGAACAGATACTAGATAACATTGCCACTTAGCAGTAGGATGTCATAATTACTCTGAAAGACATACAAAAATGTAGTAACGAGAATCAGTGATAAATTTCCTATATTATGCTCCAGATTGTCATTGGGAAAAGCTATTCAGTTCAAACCAGCCAAATGGTTTGCTATTTCCACTTCCTCTTGCCTCTGTTTCCTATCTGTGCTTTGACATTAGAAAAACTCTAGTATGTCACACCTAGGAAGAAAATGTGTCCTCAGCACATTATTGATCTCCCATAGTTTCTTCAACTAAGTCTTCACCATTATGAAAAAGTATCTCAGGGATCTATAGTCTCCTGTTGATACTAATTCTCACTGACATTAATGGGACTTGAGTGTGCACACTGCATAGGAAAAAGAAAACACACTATTGATGTTCAGGACTAACACTCAGTATTAGTATCTATTAAATCTTGTATTAAAATACAGTAGTATTATAAGCACACTCACCTGCATACTTGTAGGCTAGTCATTCTGAGTAGGAGCTTTAATTTTCAACTCAGGGAGTTCTCTTTCTGACAATATTTTAGAATTTTTTTTTCTAGCTAATACCTTGGCTTTCCATTCTTAGAAGATTTTAAAATAGTTGTTACTTCTTTGCTGAAAAGACAGTTTAACAATTTTAAAAACTATCCTGATTTCCACCATTTCAGCTGAATTTGCAGGGACACGTTGAACATGAAATCTTGAAAAAATAAATGTTGGGAGTAAATTTCATGCATGACAAAATAAATTATTCAGGTGTATAAAAGTTTGAGAATGCTAGTAAACTTGCTTGGGCCAGATTTTTCTGAATATGTGTAGTGTATTTAATGAAAAATCTCATATAAATGCTTCACTATTGTCTTGATACTTGGCCTTAATAAATACCTAAATGGTGCCTGGTAAGGCAATCTAAGCATCCTTTAAAGATGCTGGAGAGAGTCACCAGATTTATGGAAGAAAAAAGTGCTGATAGAGGTTCCTGAGCAGCAAAAACCCCTCTTCTAGGGGGAACTGCTGGGCTCTCCAGTGCTTCTGTAAAAACTCTTTGGCTGCTAAAGGAATCTTGCAGCATGGAAGTCTCATCCTTCGTGTTTCTACCCTACTGCAAACTCCTCTCAGGTCAGTGAGCAGCAGTGACCTTGTTATGCTGAACTGGTTATGTTGGCTTGGTCCTATCGCCCACTCCACTTGGGGAGCTCTTTAACACCCTTGTGTCACTCAGCCTTGCACACTGAATGAGCCTGAGACAGATCTGCTCTGTGTTGAGGTACGTCCCACAGACCAGAATAACTCAGTGGAAAGAAATCAGGCACATTAAGGAACTTGGGTGCAGTTTCTGGCAACACACACCTTCCGACAAGGTCCAGGGAAGGGAGGAACATTCCTATTCCTCTGTTCTTCTTCTGTCCTATTCTGTTCTTCCAAACTCCCAGGATGAACAAAGTTGCCCATATCTAACACACCTCATTTCATTTCTTGGGAACATTAGGTTACAAAGAACATGTAAAATCTACCCCTCTTGTTAGACCGCAAAGCCTAGCTCACACATGAGATAACTCAGATAAACTCTTTTGCCGTATTTTTCTGTAAAGTGTTCTGTGCCCATTAGTGCATCAGCCCTATTCTCTGAGGGTATACTGTATAATAGAATTAAAAGTGCTTTGAAATTGCCAATCATCTTTCAGTCTGTGCAGTGAGGGAGATACGTGAGAAAATGGAGCTTTTCAACCTCTATCTCCTCAAAAATTAGTTTATCAAAAATTTTCTGTGAAAGATTTTCCCTGTGAATGCACAGATTTTTCAGACTTTCAAATGGAAAACTTCAAAGTGTGTTGATAAAAATGTATCCCTGTCGTAAATGTTTTTTATTATTTGATTTTGAATAAAAAATACAATACCATTACAAACTCAGAATAGAGTATGTTATTAGAAGAGATTATCTTTCAAGATATTTCATCTCTCTAAGTTTTTAGCTACAGGGAAGACTTTTAAAAAATAATTTCTTACTTCTTCAGAATGAAGGATAATTTTAAAATTCAAGAATTTATTTATTTGATCAACTGATTTATCACAAGCTCACAATTTTGCTGGTGGTCTGACAACTGAGTTTTCCCTCTCACATAATCCTGGCATGAAATAAATATTTCTTTTAACGATTTTGATTCATTAGCAGGAAAGGTTGGTTTCCCCAAAGTAGCCGAAATATATGTGGATTTATGAGTGAGAGCAGAAGACCCCTCTAAATGATAGCAACAATTTACAGAGAGTTCCGAGAAGACTAATAGAAATGGTTATGAGGCTGGAAGACATGTATACATATAATTTCACAGAGTCATAAGTAAGACATATGGGGAGAATGATAACAGTCTAAATTTTTAAAGCATATTAGCAAGAGCGAGAGAGAAAAAATTAGACTGAATATTAAAAAAAAAATTCCTGAAAATGAGCTGAGTTAGAGAGTTGAATGGTCTCCAAAGGACTGATGGGAACCCAACTGCAAGATACATTACAACTAGACTAAGAGGGCCATCGGGGTGACCTGCCAGGTTTTACTGTTTTCCATGCTGGCCTTCAAAGAATTGAAGTACTAGAAAGTCAGAAGAAAACAGAATGGAGAAATTTCAGATCCAAGGCTGCCTTGATATGATTATTTTATATCTTAGCTGAGATTTGCAATTTCCTGTCATCTTATCTGGGTTCCTTGGTCAACTCTGGGTGTTAAGTCAATGAGATGCTGAATGACTTACCTTGGCTGCTGGTAAAGTTAATGTGTTATAACAGATTTTATATGTGATGATTTATGTATTTAGGATTTTTATGTCAATAATTACTGTACATGTTATACGACCATTTCATAAAATTACACATCACCATAAAATAACTGTATATGGCATATTTAATTTTGAACTTCCAAAGACAAAAAATGGAAGTAGTTACAATAATCATTATTTTCAATTTTATGTAGTTAAGTGGTTTTACAAAAAAAAATTAGCCTTCCAAATTACATAGTTATAATGTGTTAATGGTAGCATAACATGTCATTACATTATGCAGCTTAATTTCATAGATATTATATATAGTTGGATATTTTAGAGTCTTTTATCCTTACAGTTATTACAAGACACTGATTTCTTTCAAACCATATTCTGCTTAACACTTACGCAGTATAACCTTTGATGATCCAATTCATTTGGACACTTGGATCACAAAAGAAACTGGTGTTATTGCCTTTATTTCTTATTATGGAATGGGAACAGTGCTCCAGCTCCTTGCAGTTTTCTCTGTGAATCCTTCCTTTTTTATTCTTCCCTTCTTATAAAACATGTTCTTCCAAGAGTGCTGCTCAGAGAGAAGAGGATGTTGAAAGTCACCTGGTCTGTGCTCTTCTAATGGTCACCTGTGAGGCTTGGATTCATCCTACCTAGCTTTTATAATGGGACACCTAATCTAGGTACTTCTGTTAAGTTCTTGGTGGGATGGGATCAGGTGGGATGGATCTGGGACTAAAGATCCCTATAAACCCCTAAGGCATCCAGGCTACCTGGACCTTTAAATGATGCCATTGCACCCCATTGTCCTGCTGTTCTATATGTGTGACTGCAAGGCCAAAGAGTGGTCTTGTGTCAAAAAAATGAAAGAACAGATGTGCAAAAATCCACCAAAATTCTCTGATGCTTACAACAAAAAAGAAATTCAAATACTTCTTCTGATGTTTTGCCTTGATTTCTTTGCATAAACTTCTCTTTTTGATCCACCCTTAAAGCACTCAGACCCTTTTGGGGTTTTAATTTGCCATCTTCTCTATTTACTCTTCCTTTAAGGCATGTTGTCTAAAAATTTTAATCAGTATGGAATTTATTTTGTTCTCAAGGTCACTAATGAATATATTGAATCGTGTTGATTCCAGTTCCTGACCCCTAAGTACTCCCATCAACCCAGCCTCCCAGTCACTTGCAGCTACATTTGCAATATCTCTTTACCTGCTATTTGTCATTTCTTTCTTCAGCCATATATAATTATGGCTCTACAGGAGCATGCCTCATCAGTGTTTAAAAGAATTCTCCTCGACCAACCTGCACAACTGGAAAGATAATTCCATGTCTACACACTCCTTGTCTCCATCTAGGCAGTCAGGCTGGAGGATGGTGTACAGAAGAGAGGCTATTCTGATCAGTCTTCCCTACACTCCCCATTGAGAATGATTTATGACACATCAAGTCCCTCCAGCATTGCTCAGATATTTTCTTGGAAAGTTAAATCAGCATAGTTTGTGAATGGGCTGGGAATTATGCAGTGTAACCAACAGTCTCTCCCATGCTTGGCCTCTCTTTCAGTTAGCACAGCCAAAGCTTGGACACAGACTGCTTCTTCTTGGAGTAAAGTATGACTGGAAACGTTGGGCCATAGATAGCAACATAATCCATAGTATTGCAGATTTCTTATTCTTTTTATCTCTTTTTTCTTTTCTTTTCTTTTTTTTTTTCCCTGAGAATTAGCAACCTCTTTCATAAAAGCAATACTTTTAGAAGAGACTACAGTTACAATAAGTCAATTACTTCAAATATGTAAAGGAAAGCATTTCAAGGTATAAAAAGAAGAGAGTAAAGCATGACACAGTACAGATAGGAAAACAAGATCTTTTCCTAAGGACCTTCCACTTACAGCAGACTCTCTTGTGTGTCATCTCAGTCTTTTCTCCATGCTCTTCTTGCACTGTAGCTAAAGCCTGATCAGTCTGTCAGTTTGGGATTTCTATATGGCACTTCAATTATGACATAATTGTTTATATCTATCCACTCTGCCCTCTTGGATTGCCAGAATTTGCAAACAGTAGTTAGTTATGATTTGACACTTTCCTTACAGTTTCTTTCTCTGCTTCAAGTAGGAACTATTGTTACAACCTCTGCTGAAGGCTGCTGTAGTCCCTTCCTGGGTTTTGGCAGTACAAATTGTTGTATAAGACTGACTTTCCTAGAGCTACTTCACATCTTAAAAACCACATCTGCAGAGCCAAACTGATGCATAAATCCCTCACCAAGTTGTAGAGTCACTGTGCTAATGGCCTCTGAGAGCAGAGCTTTATGCAGGACAGCAACAATTAAAACAGAAAGAGAAACCTATTCAAGTATGTTTCTTTTTTATCAAAATGCATTCCTTTGGTTTGCTAGTATAAAGTCATGCTTCATGAACACATCATCTAAACATTAATGACATACAAGTAATAACTCTGATATCTGTCTTCAGACTGGGCCTGTGCATTGGCTGCTGTGTGATATATAACCTCAAAGGAATAAACTCATCTCTAGATTCATTATTAGAGCCCTGGTAATATTCTCTGTCTTTCCATCAACTGATAAGCTGGCAAAGGTGTGCTCTGCATCATCAGGGTAACAATCTCCACACACACAGATATACATATACATATATATATATATATATATATACAGAACTGTATGTGCACTCAGCTATATGATTAAATATACAATATTAATATAAATACAATATAAATCAATTAGGATTGATCCAAAATTG
>VZRX01000313.1:94038-110157 GCA_013398075.1 Notiomystis cincta | reverse complement strand
CGTGCCGGGCCGGGGGTAGGGGACACGCCCTTTGTATTCTACCCAGCGGTAGTCGAATCCCTCCTTGTGCGCAAAGGGGCCGCTGAAGGCGGCTCTCACGGCAGCCATGGAGTAGATGCAGACGGCAGAGCCACTGAAGACGCCACTGCCGGGCAGATCGCAGGGCTCTCAGTGTCCCGGCTGCTGCACGGGGACCAGGTGTGTGCACAGCCACACCCCTGAGCCCACGCTGTCCCCTGTCAGCCCTGCAGCCACGCACAGCACCCCGGGGGGGACAGGAATCCCTTTGGCACAGCCAGTCCAGCCTGGGGGATCACTGGCTGTGCCGGTGCCAAAGTGGGGTTTGACAACGGGCCAGCAGCAGGGAAAGCAGGGAATGCTGGTGGCCCTTCCTCAGCCAGCTCGACGCTGGTCCTGCCCTTCTCCCCCCACAGCTTCCTGTGGAGCAGCTCTGGTGGGGCTGGGGGCTGGACTGTCCCACACAGGGGCTGATGATGGTCCTGCTCACCTGGAAACCGTGAAGAGCCCGAAGACAAGGGGGTTCTGGGGGTCCCGAGTGCGCAGGAGGAAAACATCCTCTGCAAAGAGAGGGGTGGAGGTGAGGCACCCCAGAGCTGGAGCACCAGTCTGGAGGATGCAGGAGGGCATCCTGGGGTGTGCTGGAGGGAGCAGCCCTGCTGGAGCTGCGTTGTTCCCGGCTGCAGACAGGGCTGTGCACTCACCCAGCTGGTCGAAGTAGGTCTCAGTGCCCTGAGGCCCGGGGATGGAGCACACCAGACGAGCCTTCAGGAACGTGCTCCAGCGGTTGATGAGGCTGCGCTTCCCTCCAACATCGTTCTGCCAGGCACCAAGAGCCAGGATTAGTCCAGCCTGAGCCTCCCCCCTGCTGTGCCCTCCTCATTCCCACACAGAGACACCCCCAGCCTTGAACCTTCTGGCCTGTGGTGGGTGTGCATGACACCCTCACATTCCTCTGCTTGGGATGCTCCTTGGTCCAGAACACATAAAAGCCCACCTGGTGGGACAGCTGGCCACAGAGTGCTGGCCTTGGTGACTGACCTTGCAGACCCTGGCCACCCTGGCGTGGATGTGCCGCCGCTCCCACTGCCCAGCTTCCATGGCCGTCTCACGGAAGAAGATGTAGACTTTGTCATCATGGGGGTTGTAGGTATCAGGGATGGCATAGGCACCAATGAACGCGGGCTCTGCAGGGGGAAGGAGCAGCACAAGGTGGCCCTGTGCCCTGATCCCACTCTGTGGTACTGTCCTGACAGCCCTTGGGAACAGTGTGAGGTGCTAAGGGCACCCAGGACCCATGGAGACCTGGCTATCCAGGAGGTAGAACATCATTCCCAGTGCTCAGGCTGTGGAACATGTGCTGGAGCCCCCACCAGGGCCTTCATCAGTGCTTCTGCCCAGAGCTCTGGCCCCAGTGCTGGCCCCAGCCTCTCTCCAGCCAGAAGGAGAGGTCCCCACGCCCCACAGGTCCCTCTGCTCCTACCGTGGAGCCAGTGGTCCTGGTTCTGCTCCGTGCGGATGTAGCTCTGCTCGGCCCCATGGACCCAGGTCCGGAAGAAGGCAGCGCTGCTGCCCATGAAGTCGCTGGAGGTGCCTGAATACAGCTCCCCACCTGCAGGGTCAGGGGTGTGAGTGGGAAGCAGCACCTCCCAGCACAGGTTATTCCCAGCACTCCCATCCCAGCATAGCCTCTGCTTCTCACTCACTCTTACCTACGAGGAGTCCCGTGAAGGGTTCGTGGGGGCTGTACGGGCACCGTCCTCGCCCCGATTCCAAGGAGTGCATCACCAACTGCATGCGGGGAGCCCCGGCACCCTGCCAGAGCCAAGGGGGAGGTGTCAGCCCAGGGGGAGTCTGGGAACAAGCTGGAACTTGGGGGAAAGAGTGGGAAGGAGGCTGGTGTGTCTGTGATGAGTGGGCTCTTCGAGAGGGATGCCAAAACCTGGTCCCGTCCACATTGGGACACCCTGACACTCCCAAGCCAGAGCTGCTCTCACCATGTGCTGGCCGCCCTCCCGAGGCTCTGGGGCTCCCTCTCCCCCTGCTCCCAGATGGAGCCACAGGGATATGTCTGTCCAGGGTGTCCCTCACCTTCCCCCTGGCTCCCAGCTGGATGAAGGCACAGACAGGCTGGTAGGAGCCGGTGCCGCAGGCGAACACGTGGCTCTGGTTGAAGGGCTGGAGGAGGCGGATGAAGTTGGCACACTCCGTCTGCGAGGGAGATGTTTGTCAGGGCTGAGCTGTGGTGACTGCTGGGGGTGCAGAGCCTGGCCAGGCCCTGTCCTGGCAGCTGGCCAGCTGGGCTCAGCTCCAGCTGGCTCCACAACCCCATTCCAGGCGGACCCCCAGGCTCCCTTTGGGGCCGATAGGGTTGTTTAATATCCGTGGTGAGCTGCCAAAGGCGACGGGTGGGGGCTGCCAGCCCTGCTTACCTCCACGTTCTTCCCTGCCAGCTGGCAGTGCTCCACCTGCTCCCTGGGGGCTGGCCAGAAAATCTGAAACACAAAGACCCCACGGCTGCAGCCCCTGCTTCCTCGGCCTCTCAGTGGGAGCAGGCTCAGCCCACAGGCACTGCCCGGCTCAGGTGCACGGCGAGGCCATGGGGTTGCTCTGGCACAGGTCTGACACCCCCTGAGTCCCCAGGGCCCAGGGGGCAGCCTGCCAGACCAACTCGAGCGAACCTGGCTTGGGGACAGGGCCTGGGCGTGCCGAGGCCCACCCAGGCGGTGGGCAGGCTCTCCTG
Organism: Notiomystis cincta; assembly: GCA_013398075.1. Classification (NCBI taxonomy): domain Eukaryota; kingdom Metazoa; phylum Chordata; class Aves; order Passeriformes; family Notiomystidae; genus Notiomystis; species Notiomystis cincta. The sequence continues at coordinate 107,396 of VZRX01000313.1, read as the reverse complement.
GATCCCCGCCCGTGGGAACACCAGGCTGCAGCTCCTTAATGGGATTTTCTTTTGTTGGGCTCTGGCCGTACACCAGGCCAGCAGGATGTCTTGGGATCACATTAGTGCACTGGAGCTTGTGGGGCAGCAGCAGGGACTAGGTGTGACAGCAGGGCTCTGGGCGCTGCCTGCAGTCCACCCAGGTCACCTCTCCTGGCCAAGCCACCCTGTCCTTCTGGCATCAGCCCTTCCCAGCAGGGCTCAGCTCCACCAGGGATGGGCTGACCCCACTGATTGAGACATCCTGGTGTAAATGTGTCCCTGGTGAGAACAGCCCAGTTCAGAGCACATCCACCTCCACGCCCTGGCACTGGGACAAGGAGTGGTTCCCAGGGAGGAAGAGACCAGCCTGGCCAGGGCCACCCTCCTCCCAGCACTGACCTTCTCAGGCTCTCTGCTGGGATGGTCCAGGTAGAGCAGGAAGATATGGTTTTTTGCTCCCACCATCAGCCAGGCCCTGTCTTCATCCACCAAGAGGGCTTGGAAATCCATCCCATCCCCTGAGGCCAGCAGCAGGCGAGAGCTGTTGGATTTCAGCAGGTCTGAGGAGTACAAACAAGGTGGGATGAAGAGAAACCCCTCTATGAGTGACACAACCATGCAGCCCTCTCTGGCACAGCTCTGGTTACCTATCCTTGCTTCAAGGGTACACAACATTCCTGCCACTGCCTTGGCAAAACCCACCACCCTTGGTGCTCCTGAGCTCATCATGGAGCCTCCTTCATGTGCCGAGCTGAGCGAAAGAGTCACTCCTACAGAGAGCAGAACTGCCCTGGCCTTGCCCTGGCTGGTTTGAGGGGCACAGGACAGGACAGGGGGCCAGCCCCAGCACCCCAGGGTGCTCAGCTTCCAGCCTGCCTTCTAGAGGAACTCCTGGAGCCCCAAAGCACCCTAAACCATGGGCAGAGGATAGAGCAGAGAGATCACTTGCTTGCTGTGATTTCTGCCATGTTTTCCCTGGGCTTCAGATCAAGAGAGTTTACACTAAGAAGGTTTTTGCTGTTTGCTGGGGCAAAGCATCCCTCCAAGGAAAGGCTGTATGGAAACAGAGCCAACACAACCTGGTCTGGACATCCTGTGCACTCATCCCCAAGCCTCTGAGCCTGTGAAGTGGCTGCTGGGCTGTTCCCCAGTCAGGCAGCTGGATGGATGCGCTGGGACAGACTCTTGTAAGGCAAGTCCCCAGCTGTGCCCCCCAACACAGCACCCCACATTTCCCACTCTGTGTCCTGAGACACAGCCTTAACCTGGCCCAGGAAATATCCAAGGGTGCCACAGACCCGGTGCACTCCTTTGGGAGCAGACACAGGACAGTGGGAAAGACTCTGCTGTTCCGCCTGCGGCTCCTCCCATGCAGCAGCCGGGCCGGCTCGCCTGGCCCTTCTGGCACAGTTGTGGCCATGTGGGTGTGTGAGGAGGACAATAAGCTGTTGTGTCTTGGTTAAAACTCCGGAAACAACATCCCCGGGGCCAGCAGTGCTCCGTGATGTGTAGTGCCAGGTTTGGGGCTGTCTGCGGGGCGAGCATCCCCTGGTGCCGCCAGAGCGGCGGCTGCACGGACACGGGACCGCAGCAGCTGCCACCCCCCGGCTCCCAGGGATCAGGCAGGGCAAACCAGCACCGAGACAGTCCTTGGAGCGTCCAGAAGTCATAGCACATCACTTCCCCCTCCAAAAGCGACGGGACAGGACTGGCTGCCTACTCTGGCAAGGCTGCTCCTGGCTTTGGTGCTGTGCAGGGTAACAGGGGAAAGCGGGGCCATGGGAAGGGGAGATGGAGATGGAGATGGAGATGGAGATGGAGATGGAGATGGAGATGGAGATGGAGATGGAGATGGAGATGGAGATGGGCTGGATAGGGACTGAATGGAGGTGGAATATGGCTGGAAACCCAGGGAAACCTGTAAGACCCGTGCTGAAAATCTGCCCCAAATGACATGGAGTGAGCAGTGCGTCAGGAGCTCAGGGAAGGAGGTGGTCAAGGGCAGCCGGTGCTCGGAGCGTGGGCGGACGTGCGGCCCCGGGTGCAGGTGGGGTGGACGTGGGCACAGGCACGGCTCCATCCAACGGGAACCGGCGGGCCCGGGAGGTTGTCTCACTTCCTTCCACCCCTTTTCCAGGGCAGAGGGGAAGCGAGGCCAGTGCCTGCGGGCTGGAGACGCCGTGACGTCCGCTGGCCCCTGCTGGGACAGGCAGCACGCGGGTCCCTGCCCGGATCCTGCAGCCAGGCTGGCTCCCAGCGACAGCTTCCATCTCCCCCCGCCCCGGGGTCAGAGCTCCCGTTACGGCGGGCACACAAACCCTCCTGTGCCAGCAGCAGCTCCAGGCCACGTCACAGAGCTCCTGGCTCCCCTCCCGCTGCCACAGAAACTGCACAGCCCCACTGCACTCCCCTCCTTCCCTCGGGTGCCCAAGGGCTCTCCTCTGGGTACCAGAGATACAGGGCAGAAGGCTTCCAAGCCATTTTCCTCCAGATGAATGGGATTAACAGCTGAATTCCTGTCCCTGCCTGCGGGCCATTGTTCCTGCTGGATCTCCAACAGGGTGCGGTGCATCCTTCACCCTCCTGTGTCTGCCAACGCTCCCGGGAGCTGCCTGATCCAGGGAAATGTCAGGCAGGGCTCTGGGGAGGAGCGAGGTCGGGGTGGGAGGGCAAAGGCCCATCAGGAGTGTGATTAAGAGGAATGGGGACAAGACTGGCCCAAGTGGATGTCACTTGCTGGTCACCCTCTGACCTGCACCAGCCCTGTCCGAGGACAAGGTCAGGCAAGGTGATGGAAGAGCCCTCTCTGCTGCCTCTGGCAGTACCTGGGAGAGCCCTGGGAGGACTCACTGGCCTGCACTTGCATCCCCCTGGCAGGTTAGTGACCAGGAGGCTCTGAGCCTGACCCCATGGCTCTGCTCCTTCTCCAAGGGGACATTGAGTGCTGAGATCTAGACCCAGGAAGCTGCTGCACAAAAACCAGCCTCTTCTCACCGTCTGGGCATTAGATCTAAACCTGATGTTGGAGGCAGGGAACCCGGAGGGCTCTGCAGCAGCCATGGGGCCAAACCTATGTGTGAGCCCCGAGAAACATCCTCTCCTTTGTGTTCACTATCTCCCAAGGCCGTGGTGTTTGTCTCTACAGCTGGGACCGCTGTGAGTGCCCTGTCCCATCCATCATCTCTGCCCCTCAGCCACGGCATCCTCTGTGCAGGGTGACCCTGAGCTTCCTGGGGTCACAGCCCGGCTGTGCCGGAGGGCTGCCCTCTCCCCTCCCCTAACCAGCCCAGCAGCCCTCAGAGGAGATCCCTGCAGCCCAGGGGAAGCTTGGTGCTAAATCGGGCTCTGGCCCCTCGCTGCTGTTGGCTGATAAGAGATGTGCCAGGGCGGGCTTTGGTGTGATAACCAGAGCCCCGTGACCTCCCCGTGCTCCGGAGCACTTGCTGTGCGGTGGTGGCCTCTGGGTCCTGCCTGGCTGGGCTGGCTGCACATCAAAGGCTGGCAGAGGACCCGTTTGCCATTTCCTGGGATATTCCCGCAGGAGGAGCTGGCAGGAGCGCTGTGGTTTCACTGCTGCCCCGCCTGGGGAAGGAGAAGCAGAGCTCAGGCAGTGCTGGGGCTGACCCAGCCTGACCCAGCTCAGCCCAGGCTGCCCCTGTGTGCTATTATAAACCTCCTCCTCAGCTCCTCGGCAGGGTGGGAGCCGCTGCTGTTGTTCCTGGCCCCGTGCCCTGTGCCCCATCCTTCCTGTGCTGTAATTTCCTTCTCTCGACCCTGCTTACGTCTTCTCCCCCGCCCCAACGAGGGCTCTGCCTGCCACCCCCATGCTGGGATCTGAGGGCAAGGCTGATCCCGTGGATGGACTCTCAAAGACCTCCTTTTATTTATTTTTTTCTTCCTAGGGGTTTTTAAACCTAAACTTCTCAAGGCATTGTGTCCTTGAACCTGCCCCGTGCTGTCCATGAGTCACATCCCTTCGCCATTGTTCGCTTCGTCCTTGAGCCCTCCCGATGCTGGGAGCTTCCTCTTCTGCCTCTGCCCGAGGCTCGAGGCCTTCTGGCATGCCTGGCCCTGGGACACCGAGGGGCTCCTGAAGACGCCAGTCCCTCTTCTCTCCAGCTGCCCCAGCAGCCCTGTCTGCCTCCTCTGGCCCCAAGGAAAGGCAGAGCCTGCACAGTTTCTGAGCTGGGCTATCAGCAGGGCCATCTCCTCACACAGATATCCTGCATCCCTGGGGAGTCCAGCCCTCTCCAGCCACAAATGGGGGGCATCTTCCACTGTGCTAGTTGTCCCTGCCTGGAGAGCAGCTCCTCGGGCTGATGGAGTGGGACAACAGCATGGCCCTGGAGCCTGGAGTGCCAATCCCGTGGGAAAGCTGCTCTGCTCCCTCTCAGGTGTGGGGAGGGCTGGTCCAGTCCTCCTGATGTCACATCCAGGGCAGCACTGGGGACGTGCTGAGCACATCCTCCAAAGCAGCTTGCTGTTTTTTACATAGGAGGAGCTGAAAGCAGCTTAACAGGCCATGCTGCAGGTTCATGGCAGGGTGAGAAGGGTTCTGTTCTAGCTGCTCAAGTCATTCCCCTCTAGACTTTCTCTGGGTACTCCCTTTCCACACTTCTCTGGGCTATGTTTTTTGCTGCCTCTCAGCCTTCCCTCACTGCATCTTCAGGTCACCAAAGCAGTGCCCCCACTGCATCAGGCTTGAGAGGAGCACACTGTGCTCATCTAAAGAGAGCAGTGGACGCAGGGAGGACAGGAGAAGTGCAGCAGGGAGATGGTCTGCACAGGGAATCAGTCTCTCCTGGCAGAAGAGGAGGGGCAAAAGCAGAAGGGCTGAGCTGGGGTAGAATTGTGCTGGTGGGAGGCAGAGGAAGAGACTGGTGAGAGTGTCCTGGGCTCAGTGTCCCTGTGAGCTGAAGGCAGGGGACATTCCCCGGGGTGCCCAGTTCAGCCCCAGTCCAGGACACACCAAGAGAGGTCCACACTGAGTGAGCAGAAGGACACATCTCCTCTGCTCCCAGTGTTCTGCTGGATCAGGGCAGGGCATTCCCTGCTCAACCTCCTTTTCCCATGCCAGCAACAACATCCTCAGGGACTGCGCTTGGAGCTGCACCCCTGAAACATCCTGAGGGCCCAGGATGTGGAGAGGTTACAGCCACGACCACAGGGCTGCCCCTCTGCCCATGCCCTGTCCACCCTTCTTGTCCCTGCAGGATGCTCTCCCAGCCCTCCCAGGCAAGGTGCAGACCCTGAGGAATCTCTTACCTTTGTAGGAGAGGCGAAGGCGTGGGGCGTGCTGCTTCCAAGCCCTGCTGCTGCCCAGCTGCTGCAGCAGGAGGCAGAGCAGGAGCGTGGCCAGGGGCAGCCAGGGGCCAGGGGCAGCCCACATGCTGGCACAGGGCAGTGGGCAGGCTCTGCTCTCCTCACAGCACCATGGTCCAGCGCTGGGATGCCGCCTCCAACGCCGGCTGCAAGCAGAGAGGGGGAAGGCTGCAGCCCATGGACCAGTGTGGGCACTGGGGAGGCTGCTGTGGCTGGGACACCCACTTACCTTCCACCCCCCTGGGAGCCCCAGCACCTTCCAGCTATTCCAGCTTGCCTAGGGGAGGTCTGTGGGGTGATGCCAGCGTGCCCACAGCACGTGGTACCTGGGAGCATCCTGGGGGTACTGACATGAGGGCAGTAATACACCCTCCAATGGGCTCTCAGAGCATGGGCATCCTCTGCTCAGTGTCTGCTCAGACCCAGTGCTTGGCAGAGCCTGGTGAAGGATCCTTAATATTCATCTTAGCTCAGCTCAGGGTTAAATCATCCCTTTCACTGAGAGGGGAATTCATGTTTTGGAGCACCGTCCATAAATGCCAAAATTTCTGTGATCCCCTCAATATCATCTGTGGCTCTGTGTGTGTGTGTGACAGATCTCTGGCCCGGACCTCTGCAAATTCCTGGTCACCAGAGAGCTCTCTGAGGCCACCAGCATCCTCTGGCTCCAGGGTGTTGTGGCTGGGAAGGGCTCTTTAACACATATCCCCCCTTTGGAGGTGCACAGGGGTTCACAGCCTTGCCCAGCAGCTCCCACAGCTCCTGCCAGGAGCAGGGCTGGCCTGCCAGCTCTAACCAGTTAATCCAGGCTATTTAGATGCTTTTTCTCCATTTAATAAAAAACCTGGTCCCTACATGGCAGCTCTGACAAGCTCCCCCTCTTGCTGAATATTAACTTCTTCCAGTCCCATGACTGAAAGATTTAAAATGAGCTTTTTGGCTCATCCCTGGCCAGAGGCTCTTGGCACAAGGAGCAGGGGATTCCTGCCATCCCAGAAATGGGCTGTGGGAGGGATAGTGGAGCCAAGTCTTTCCAACTGCCTTGCACAAGAAGGAGTGCTCAGCTCTGCATAGGGAGGAGGTTTTGGGCTGGTGGAGTTGGGCTTTCTATCCCTCCCAGCAGCAAACTGTGGTTGGGCTGGGGTGCAGCCCCTCAGGCTGGGGTGTAGATCCTTTCCTGCCCCTTCCCTGTCTTCAGTACTGCCTGGATCTCACTCTGCTCAGCAGATCCTGCTGCTGCTCTGGGTCCTTCTCCTGTACCAGGAGACCTGGCACCATGCTGGGGCATGGATGTGACCTCAGGGTGGTGGCTGTGCCATTCTCTGTCTCTCTCTAGTTTGGGGCTGCTCCCTCAACCCAGCCAGTCCTTCCTGGGAACTTTTCAACATGTCAGCCATTGCCTAGGGAAGGGAAAAACCCCACCCCATAAGCATGATGGGGTTAGCCAGGTTCAAACTGCTCCTGGATTGCTGAGGGGGGGGTTCTCTGCTAGGAACCCATCAGCCACGTGGGGATTCACAGGCAGTGCTGCCCTTGCCCCCACAAACACCTCCCCAGCAGGCAGCAATAACGAGCTGCTCCTCTCAGCTCAGCTCTTCCCTTGCCCAGCACCTGCAGTGCTCTCCCAGAGCTGTCCTGTGGGCTCACAGCCATGCCCTGAGCAAGCACTGCTGTCCCAAGGGTCATCACAAGGACAGGTCTGGGATTTGACAGGGATATTTTCTTTTTCCTTTGCCAAAGTGTGTTGTGTTGCTGGAGGACTTGGGAAAATGCTGTCCTCTAATTGAAGGTTTCTATAAATGGAGCCGGGTCTGTGCTGGGCTTAACTATGGGCTAAGCCGGCCTTGGAGAAATCTTTCATGACCCAGGGGATGCCAGGGCCGGCTGGGATTCTGCAGATGGCAGGCAGGGCACTGCTCCTGCCTCAGGACACGCTCTCACTTCTCTCCCTTGGTGAGCTCCAGGGATTCTCTGCATGCCTGGCACAGGGGCTGAGGGACGGGTGTGCGCTCCCGTGCACGGCTCGGAGGTACCAGTGCTCCATCTCCTGCCCTGGGAATGCCAAAATCAGGGCAGCAGGAGCCACAGCCATGCCCAGGAGGATCCCAGAGCCCTGGCAGAGCTGGGCACAGGCTCAGGAAAGTGAGGGGTTTGCTGGAGGGTCTTGCAGCAGACAAGGAATAACCTCCAGTAAGAAACACTTCCCATGGGTGTCATCCTGTCATGAGGATTGAGGGGCTCCCTCCCACCGTGCCCAGGCAGTGGTGAGGCACATCCACCTCCTGACACCATCCAAAATCCTGGCACAGCCCCTGAGCCGCCTGTGCCCACAGTCAGAGCAGGGACACAGGGATCTGATGATCTGCTGGAGGTGAGCAGCTCGGCAGAGTTTACAGAGAGGGGGAGCTCGGGTGCCTGGTGGATGGAAACAAGCTGGAAATGATGAATCCAGGATTAAATTAAACACTCCCGACAGCTTTAAATAATCAACTGTCCAGAGCTGCAACTATTTCCATCTCAGTTTGGAGAGGGAGGCGCTGGTGAGGGCAGGCTGCCAGGAGAAGGGAAGGAGGGGGGTTAACATTTCATACTCCAGGCACCACAGGACCCGCAGGGGAGCACCTGGGAGGTGGCAGCCTTGTTTTGGGGGGCTGGCAGTCACCAGGAGTGCCAGGCATAGGTGGCACAGGTGGTGACACCACGGTGCTGGGCTGAGTCTGCCAGCAGCCCACCTGGTGCCCTGCTCCCAGGGGTTTCCCCGTGCCCTTCCTTCCTCCCTCCCCTTCTAACAGAGACCTGTAGAAGTGACAGAATCACAGAAGGGTTTGGAAGGGACCTTAAAGATCATCTTGTTCCAGATGGTCATGGGCAGGGATGCCACCCACTGGATCAGTTGCTCCGAGCCAATCCAACCCAGCTGTGGACACTTCCAGGAAAGGAGCATCCACCACTTCTCTGGGCAGCTTGTGCCAGGGCTTCACCACCTCTGAATCTCTCCACTTTTCGTTGAAAACCATTTCCCCCTTGTCCTGTCACTATCTGGCTGTGTAGAAAGTCCTTCTCCCTCATTTTTACAGGCTCCTTTAATTATCGTAAGGCTGCACTGAGTTCTCCACAGAACTGAAGTCCAACAGGTCTGAGGTTCTGGGTAGTCACACAAAATCCCCTGGAAAGCCTTGTCAGAGAGTGAGCAGCCCAGGGAAAAGACAAATCCCTTCTGTTTGAGAAGGGTACGGGAGGGAATCGTTTATCCATGAAAGCACCAATTTCCTCCCGACAACTCCTTTCTGCTGCAATGTCACGAATAGTTTAAACCAGCCCAAATTTCAGAGGGGGAAGGGCCCTGGCACTGGGTTTATCGGGCTGTAGATGATCTCTGAGAGGGAAGAGCACGCTGAAGTCGGCTCCCCAGCGATGCGGCAGCACGAACAGCGGCGGCCGCGCTGCCCTGTGCCCCGCTGGCTCCTCAGCCCCGACTGCGTCCCAGAAAATCGCCCCGCGCCGCTGACAGCCTGCGGCCTTCTCCAGTTACAGGCACGGCTGCCAGCGCCGCGGGCAGCAGGCGAAATCCGGTCCCAAACAGCTGGGGGACCTCAAGGGCGAGGAGCGGGGGAGGACAGGGGGCTGCACCCCTCGTCAGCGTCCCCCCGCAGGGATCGTCCCCGCGGGGGCACAGAAGCGCTGGGCTGGAGCTCGCAGAGAGAGGGGGGAGCCTCAGGGAGCCGAGACCCCTTCCATGGGGCTGGTGCTCCCGAGGCTCCCAAGCACCAAGTCCCGGCTCCCAGACCTGAGCCCCACGCTCCGAGACTCTCCTGCCTCTCCCAGCGTAAGCCCTGTGTGGGCTGTTCCCTCTGTGCCACTTTTGGGAGCCGGGACAAAGGAGTCACGCCCTGGCAGGGAAACTGAGGGGCACAGCAGGGCAGGAGGTGCAGCGGGCTCAGGCCGGGTGCCCATCCTGCACACAGCCCTGCGGGTCAGCCGGCTGCTCTGTGCCGGGGCAGTGCAGAGCCGCGGGCGAGGCGAGCGAGCGCAGCCGGAGCCGCCGGCCCCGGCCCTTAGCGAGCAGCCCTGCTCGCAGCTGTCCCTCTTCCTAAATCACTGCCTGCCCCCTCCCTGCCCGCGCAGGAACAGAGCCCTCCCTGCTCAGCCCAGGGCTCTGGCTGTCCCTCTCCATCCCGTGGGATGATGGATACCCTGGCAGCTGCAGGGACGGGCAGCTGTCGACTTTCTCCAGTGCAAGGACAAAGGCACCAGGGCGAGCCCTCTCTGCCTTCCCCTTGAGTTGCCAGGGTGGGGCAGGGCCAATCCCTGAGGGAGCCTGCGGTGCCGAGTGATCTGTGGGAGGAGGACGTGGCTGTCCTGCTCCACGATATCAGAACTGAGATAGCAAAGTCAAGTGCCAGAGCCTGGGTGGCATTGGGGCACCGCGGTGTGCCCTGTGAAGGGGGGGGGCCCAATGAACCCTTCAGTAACAAGGTCACACGTGCCCACACAGATGGGCAGAGATCGAGGGGAGAGGATTTTTGGAGGGCTTGCATGGAGGGGTTGTTGGGCAGCGGCAGAAGGCTGAGGCTGCTCCAGGTTCAGCCACGTCTCTGCCGTCCCACAGCCAGGGCCCAGCAGGATCCCGTGCAGCCAGGACACCCCTGGCAGCCTCCCCACTGCTGCCTCCTGAGATTCAGTCCCCTGGCTGCATTAGCCCCACACCAGCCTTCCTTGCCAGACAGCGCTGCTGCAGTGTGCCAAGCAGCACGGGTGGGGACAAGGGTGCCCAGCTGCTGCTGGCCCACTGCAGAGCCTGGGGGTGTCACCCCCACCAGGCAGGGGGCTCCTCCTTGCTCACGGGTACTGGGTGACAATGGCAAGGGGGCAGGGACAGCCCTGGGGGCTGGGTGTTACCAGAGGGACCTGGCTGCCCGTGGTGACACCTCAGAGCACAAACCCAGCATTTCCTCTAACAGTGTTTGTCTCCCTGGAGCTTCAGGCACGCTCTGGTTGGGCCCACATCCTCTGAAAGCAAATGAGCAATTGCCAAGCCTGAGGCTGGCCAGGGTATTAATAACTGTTTATGAAGGGATAAGGAGCTGGCTTCCCTTAACATCCTGCTAATCCCTTTCTTGGGAGGCTGCTGGCTCAGGCCCTACCCTCTCCTTGCTACTGAGAGGTGAAGCCTGACCTGGCCTGGCTCTTGGGCATCTGGCTGGCAAGGTGGCCCAGCAGTGGGTTTGTGCCAGGGCACAGTGAATGGCTGGGTCAGCCCCTGCAGGACTTTCAGGTGTTCCTGAATGTGCTGCTTGGATGGGACCTCCACTGTTCCTCCTCCCAATTTACCCTAAGGGCATCCAGCACCAGGGAGGCAGCAATTCCAACCTGCAGAGAGAGCTGAAGGGAGGCACAGCATTAATTGCACCTTGCAGGTCTCCTCTCACCCCTAATGCTGCCAGAGCACAGGCAGCTTCCAGCACAGAGCAGTGCCACGGTCCTGCTGCCCACCCCAGGGCTCCTGGAGTGGGCAAACCACTCTGGGACACCAGCAGGAAGTGGCAAATTCAAAGAGGATTGGGTTCCTCCATGGACAAAGTGGATGTGGGACAAGTGTGGGTTAACTTGGTGTGTTGAACTCTGGGCTGACTTGGCATACTAAATTCCCAATTTGCCTTCTAGTGAAACTGAGAAGCTTAAATTTCTTTCACAGAGTAACAGAATTGTTGAGGTTGGAAGGGACCTCTGGAGATCTTCCAGTCCACTCCCCCGTGCCAAGGTAGGGTCACCTGGGCTAGGTTACACAGGAATGTGTCCAGGTGGGTTTGGAATATCTCCAGAGAGGGAAACTCCACAATGCCTGTGGGAAGCTGTTCCAGTGCTCTGCTACTCACAATGTAAAGAAGTTCTTCCTCATGTTGAGGTGAAACTTCTTGTGTTTTATGGCCACTACTCCTCATCCTGTAGCTGAGCACCACTGAAGAGAGTCTGGCACCACCCTCTTGGCACTCACCTTTGAGATGCTTACATGCATTAATGAGATTCCTTCTCAGCCTTCTCTTCCCTAGACTAAACAGGCCCAGTTCCTGCAGCCTCTCCTCATAAAAGGCTCTTCACGTTTGGAAGGGGCTTGCAATGCTTTAATGCTGTGTTAAAGTGCCCAAAAAAGGCAGAGAAGAGCCTGTGTATTGCCTGCTGAACTGCCAGGCCAGTCCCAAAGCCTCAGGGATCCCCAGAGGCAGCACTGAATTCCTCAGAGCCATTTATACTCCAGTGCTGAAACCCACCCTTGTCACCTGTCTGCCACATGGCCTGACACTCAGCACAGCCCTGGGGAGGCTCAGGAGCCCTGCCCTGCTCGGGAGTTGTTCTCTGGCCTTCAGCTTTTCCAGGCTCAGCCTGGGTGAATCACACAGGTGCTGAAACCTGGCAGGGGCTCCAAGGCCAGGAATGAGCTTGGAGCCAGACACGGGACAGGCTTGTCCGTGCTCCTTGCCATGGACTGGCTGGAAAGCCTCTCTGGGAGGACTGGGTGACACCCAGGGTGTCCCACACCAAGCTCAGCAGTCCTGGGTCACCAGCTGGGAGCCAGTGTCACACTCTGGCTGCTGCTCCTTCGGGGGCCTCTGGAAAAAAGGGGCTGGGTTTGGTTGGGGTCCCTGTGGGCCCCCTGCCAAGAATCCCAGCAGAGACCCAAGGGCTGGGGGGCACAGCTCCATCCCCAGGGGTGTTCCCAGGGAGAGCCAGCCCTGGGAAAAGCATTGCAGTTCCCTGGGCAGGCTGCAGCCTTCCCCAGTACTCCCAAGACAGCACTGATTGCTTCCTGAAGGCGCCGAGGCTTTCTGCAGCAAGGATCTGCAACACTCATTTTCTTCATTCACGTTGGGATTATTGTTTCCCACCTCCAAACCTACTGAACAGGCATGCTCAGCACCTCTCAGAGAGCTTTTAGCTTTGCCACATCTCCCCATTCCAGGCAGGAGCTGGCCATGAAACACCTGCTCTGCTGCTCAGTGACCCGGCTCATGAGCCACTTCACCACTGCCAGCCAGCGACACGGCTGCTCGTCGCACTCCCGGCTCCCCGGCTGTCCCAGCTGGGGCCACCCGCCTCCCCCGACACTTGAAAGCTCGGCGATGTTTTCTTTTCATCAGCGGGAGCCCTGCTCCCGGCGCTCCCGGCCGCGGCGCTAATTGGAACGGGCTGGGCAGGCGTGGGGGGCTCCGCCGGAGAAAGTATTTTAATGAGGATGGAGGGTGCCTGACCTGTTATCTGCTTCTTCTCAGAGCCTCTTGGCCGGGCTCCTCGGGAATTACAGCCGGGATCGCCGGCAAAGATCTCTGGCTCGCAAGCCTTGGAGCCCTGCAGAGCACCGCGCTCCGGCAGCCTCCCCGACAGGCAGCGCTGCTCCGGGAGCCAGGGACACGGCTCTGCCTGGCAGCCCTGGCACTGGCAGCCCTGGCACTGGCACCTCTGCACTGGCAGCCCTGGCACTGGCAGCCCTGGCACTGGCACCTCTGCACTGGCAGCCCTGCACTGGCAGCCCTGGCACTGGCACCTCTGCACTGGCAGCCCTGCACTGGCAGCCCTGCACTGGCACCTCTGCACTGGCACCTCTGCGCTGGCGCCTCTGCACTGGCAGCCCTGCACTGGCAGCCCTGGCACTGGCACCTCTGCACTGGCAGCCCTGGCACTGGCAGCCCTGGCACTGGCACCTCTGCACTGGCAGCCCTGGCACTGGCAGCCCTGGCACTGGCACCTCTGCACTGGCAGCCCTGCACTGGCAGCCCTGGCACTGGCACCTCTGCACTGGCAGCCCTGCACTGGCAGCCCTGCACTGGCACCTCTGCACTGGCACCTCTGCACTGGCACCTCTGCACTGGCAGCCCTGCCACCCCAGCCCAGCATCTCGGCGGTGGCCAGGGGAGCTGCCTGCCCCAAGGCTGCGGCCTCCGTGCCGGGCGTTTCCCGGGCTCAGCGATCAGCAGCCCCGGGAGGGACTCTCGGCTCGGCCCGCCCCCCCGCGGGGCCCC
>VZRX01000313.1:6226-93979 GCA_013398075.1 Notiomystis cincta | reverse complement strand
GGGCCGGCTCCGGCGCTGGGCAGCTGTCACAGCGCTGGCGTGGGGCGACAGGGCGGCCGCAGCGCGATGCTCCAAAGCACAAAACCGCCCTGCTTTCGGCCATCTCCCTGCCCCGCTCACACGGGGAGAAGCCAGCCCAGGGAACGGGCACACGCGAGGTGCCCCCTCCCGGCACGGCTCCCGTGCCAGGCGCTCCGGAGGGTCAGAAGCAGACAGCACCTCGTGCCTCGTCCTCCTGCCCGATCCCGACCTCAGGTGAAGGACTCTCTGCCCCCCAGGACTGCTCTGCACAGGGTTCCACCGTGGCTGTCGTTATCGCAGTGGGGAGCTGAGGACAGAGCAGGGGACTCCGTGACCTGCTCAAGGCCAAACGAAGCCCAGCAGGGCAGGGATTGACCCCCAGGGTCTCGCCTTCCCCCCGAGAGCCCCTCATCCTCCGAGAGCACAGAGCGGCTCAGCACCGAGCCTGGCTCCTGGCAGAGTCACCGCGTCAGCGCCCGCCTGCTGGGAGCAGCACCGTGGGAAGGGCTGTTCCCTCAGAGGACAAGGGACAGATTGAAACCGAAAGCCCTTGATTTCCTTTTCACACTACATAGAGCTCAGGCCAAGTTAGCTGACATCAGTGGTCTCCTCCTAGAAAAGGGGGAAATAAACCTGGACCCGAGGGTGGGAGAAGCAGGGGAGTTCCTGCACACAATAAATGGCAGCTCGCCAGCACACAAGAGCAGAACAATGACCCCACACGGCCGAGTGCCCGTGAACGGTGTCACTCCAGGGAAACCAGAGCCTGGGCAGGCTCCCAAGTCAACTGGGGCTGATGCTGGGGCACAACAATTGTCATGCTGATGGTGGAGCACATGCATGGTGTGCCTGCAGGTACAGTGGAGCTGGGGGGAGTACATGGAATTGCTGAGCATGGAGGTGCCAGAGCCCAGATATCCTACAGTGACCACACTGGGGAATAATAAAGGCATATCTCTGCCAGGAGTATAGACTGCTCCTTTCTGGGTACCACATAACCCCTGCCATTCATGGCATCTACCTGCAAGGAGATGCTGGGGGGTTATGGCTGTGATTTGGGATAATCTAGTCTTTAGGGAGGGGGAGTGATTCGTCCCTGCTCTGTGAGTCCAGCTCTGTCACTTACACGGGTCATTTCACCGTCCTGTGCTTCAGTTTCCCCAGGCAGAGGGTGCTGGAGAAGGCACAGCCAGCTCCTGTGAGCAGGGCAGGAGCAGGGAGGTGTCTGGTGGCTTGCAAGGACCAGAGAGGACAAGATGGGGACCCAGTCCAGGGCAGGTAACATCACTTTTATCCTCTCTCCCGACTCCCACCTCTCTCTGTGCTCCCTGCTCCAGGCAGTGGGGAGCAGGATCCACTGATCTGACCTCCTCCAAATGGGGGCTCCTCAGAAAGGGCAGGTGAGGCTGGGTGTGTCCTATTCCCCATCCAAAAGCCGTTCCAGGCTGCCCCCGGGCCAGGAGGTGACTGAGCTGGCTGATGTCTGTGTCTCTGCAGGTTTGTGACCATGTGGGCAGGTGCCTGGAAGGATCTCACTGCCCTGTGCTCCCTGAACCACCTCTCACTGTAATCCCAGAGGGAGCTGGGATAGACCAAACTTGGAGGAAGAGGCAGCTCCGAGAGCCTGGGAGCCAAAATTTACAATAAGTCTTCATGCTTTTTGTAAACAGCCCCTGAGAGGGTGTCACAGGAGCACAGCAGAGAGCGAGGCAGCAGAACTCCCCTCTGGAACCTCTGCCAGCCCTGCCAGCTCGGGCTCGGTTTGGCAAAGAGCATCGTTGGCAGCAGCAAGAGCTGCCAAAGACCCCAGACTTGGCTGCAGCTCCCTGTCCTGGAGCTGGGTGCTGCTGGATGCTGCTGCTGGCAGCACCACAGCCTGGGCATCACTTCTTGTCCAGCCAGATGAGATGGCTCAGACCATGGCAGCCTCTCTCCAGCCCCCGTGCTCAGGCACGATGGTATTTGGGAGAACATCTCACATTGGGGGTTTCCTGTTTAATTCTCGACCTAAGGAGCTGCAGCAAATGATCCCTGTCTTACACGCTTGTGGAATTCAGCGAGATTAGATTAGGGGTGAATTCTTCCCATATTTCTTATAGAGCTGATATCTCTGCCCTGGCTCTCAGATTGACTTCGCCATCCCCGGCTCATTAATCACCGTGGTGTTTGTGTCT
Organism: Notiomystis cincta; assembly: GCA_013398075.1. Taxonomy (NCBI): domain Eukaryota; kingdom Metazoa; phylum Chordata; class Aves; order Passeriformes; family Notiomystidae; genus Notiomystis; species Notiomystis cincta. The sequence continues at coordinate 91,784 of VZRX01000313.1, read as the reverse complement.
CTGTCGTTTTCAGTACCGCTAACTCGGCAGGAGAAATCTCTCTGTTCCAGCAGCACATCGTGTCAAGCCAGTGACCCCTCAGGGCTGCCTGACCCCTCCCTGTGAAGGCTGAGCGAGGAGAGGCCGGCAGAAAGCTGGGACACGCTCCACTTGGCAAAGAGAAAGCTGCCCGTGGCCCCTGCACGGGGCGCGTGGCCGGCATGTGTGCGGGACGGCTGCAGCCCTGGGGCCGGATCTCCTGCAGCTCCTCCCCTCCTCCCCTTGGGCTCATGGCTGCAGAAAAAAACGCTGGTTTCCAGTCTAGCAGAATTTTCCTGACAGTGCTCAGCAGCTGGGTCAATGCCGTGGCTCTTTAAAGACAAAAAACTTCTTCACTAAGGGCAGGAGGTGATTTCCAGTGCATCCCAAGGCCCAGCTGCCCTCTAGGAGCTGTGATTCATGCCAAGGGTGGTCTTATTTCAAGGGTAGAAAGAAAGAAATAACCCTCTTTATCTTAAGTTCCTCAAGTGTTTTGTTATTTATTTCTGGGCATAAACAACCATTCAGCCTTCTCCTTCCTCCCTCACCCTGAGCATCAGCCCCTCACACCGAAACATCCACTCACCACCCTCAGGACACTCAGACTCCCAGCCATCCATACCCAAGATCTGTGATGCTTCCAAGCAGAAGGATCATTAGTTAAGGGGCTCCTTTGGAGAGCACCCAGCATTTCTCAGGCTCTGTTTCTTTTCTGCTTGCTGTATCATTTGACCCGAGTTTCCGAGAGCTGAGGCATTGCAGAGGGGGTTGAAGAAACATAATTTCTCTGTCCCAACGGATTTCATAAAGCCTGAGCAGAGGATAATTCCCTCACTGATCAGGGAGGCTGGTTTGGTTTTTTTTTTTTTTTTTTCTTAGATCAAGGATGTCACAACGGTTTTGGAGGCAAATGATTGATTTTCATCTGGTAAGGAGGGAGAAACCTGATGAAGTTATCTCTGAGCAGTGGCAAAGCCCCAGCACGGGCTAGTGACAATTAGCCCAGTGTGGGGTTTGGGCTGTTAAACCTCAGCAGCAAAGCAGAGCATTGAGAAGACAAGAAACCCTAGAAAAACCAACTCTGGAAACAACTTTACCGTAGTAAAAAAGCACAAAACCTCCTGGGACCCAAGTTACAGCATTTATAGATACAACACACAAATGTAAAATACGGTGGTGGGGGTTCAGAATCAGGTAATCTTTGGGGTCCCTTTCAACTCACACCACTCCACGATTCTATAAAATTAGTAGAACTTTTCATGGCATGCTAAGGCAGTGCAGCAGTGAGCTCTGCTCTCTCTGCAGGGGCTGGGATGAGACCACTCACTCACGAGTTACTCTGCACGAAGCCGTGAAACAGCGAAGCCGACTGAAAGCAGAGGGACCCAGGGCTGGTTAAGCCCGGCTCAGCCTCCCGGGCTGGGCTGCTCCCCCTGGAATGCCACGGCAGGCGCTCTCGCAGGGAGCGGGCCAAGGCAGCCGCAGCGGCCCGGGCTGCCCAGGCTCAGGAACAATTAATTAAAGCCGTCGCTCATTACTCACCGGCCGGCGCGATCCCAGCGGCGATGCCCACCCTGCCGCCAGCCCGGCCGCTCCAGCGCCTTCTCCCGGGGAAGCCAGAGCACCTGGAGGCTGGAGGCGGCAGGAGGAGCCGGAGGTGGGGAGGACAGCCGGGGGCAGCCCCTCATTCATACCCACCCCGGCTGCGGGAATGCTCCGTGCGGTCCGGCCCCTCCGTGCGCGCTCCGCAATTGCCATCTAGCGGTGCGGGACTGGTGTGGCCGGAGCTGCCGGGCTTCGGGCCGTCGCTGGGGAACACTCGTGTTTTCCCGGGAAGTTCCATCCCTGCGGTTCGAGGCCCACCCCATGGAGGGGGATAGGAAAGCAGCGGATGCAGCGCTCCTGTTGTGGATGGGGAAGCCAAAGAGCAGCGAGGTGGATGGGAGAGGCTCACGAACACAGGGATCAGGGTTAGAGAGGAAAGCTCTGGTCCACGAGAAACTCCAGAGCAAAATGTGATGGAAAGGGAAATCTGGGAGGATTTGGGCTCCAGTGCAGAAGCACCGTGCAGCAGGAGCAGACACAGAGGCCCAAGGAACTGATGCATTAACTATACATTTCCCCTCAAATCCCGTGTTCAGTTTTGAGCCCCTCACTACAAGAAGGACATTGAGGTGCTGGAGAATGTCCAGAGAAGGGCAATGGAGCTGGGAGCACCTTCTGATGAGAAGGGGCTGGGGGAAGTGGGGAGGCTCAGCCTGGAGAAAAGGGGGTACAAGGAGCCCTTATTGCTCTCCACAACTCCCTGACACGAGGGTGGAGCTGGGGGGGTTCAGGCTCTTCCCCCAGGCAACAAATGTGGTGTGGCTTAATCAGGACAAGAGGAAATGGCCTCAAGTTTTGTCAGAGAAGGTTTAGATGGGAGATTAGGAAAAATTTCTTCACTGAAAGGATTGTCAGGCACTGGAAGAGGCTGCTCAGGGAAGCGGTGGAGTCACCATCCCTGGAGGGATTTAAAACTCATGTAAAAGTGGCACTTGGGGACATGGTTTAGTGGTGGGCTTGGCAGTGTTAACAGTTGGGCTCGGTAATCTTAGAGGTCTTTTCCAATCTAAATGATTCTGTGATTTACAAGGTGTTTTTTAGCTCCAGACAGGCTCTGGGCTGATCCTGCAGCCTGAACGCCCATCAGTGGCTGGGGAGCAGGAGGTGCATTCCTGGAGCATATTGGGTTTGGTTTCATCTGAAAGGAATCTGGTTGATACTGGCCCAAGCCAGACCTCTCCTGAGCTGCTCCAGGACACAATCCAAAAGTGGGGGAAGTTGTGAGACTGATTGCAGAAGTGCACCCCAGAGCCAGATTAATGGACCAGGCTCGGCCCAGCAGGACTTTGGGGAAAAGGGACTTTGCTGTCTATGCAAGAGAGTTGCTCGGCCTCTGACCTATGCCCCAGAAACAGAAGGACCCCAGAGAGTTACCCAAGACCCTGCTGAGGCCCTGGGGACACCAAGTGGCCTCAAGTGAGCCCCCATCCACCCACCTGCTGCCCACTGGACTGTGAGCACTGCCTCAAGCTGTGCTGCAGGTCCAGCCTGCTCTCCTGGCCAGACTTCAGGCTGAGGTGGGCAGCCCCATCTCATGGACAGACCTTGGACAGGAGTTACAGGCAGCTTTGTTGTCAGCTTCTCGTGACAAGCTGGGGTGACCCTGCTCCTGCTGCCCCTCCTTAATGGGAGTCCAAACCACCTCAGCACAGGCACTCCAGCTCCTCAGGCTGATCCTCTCCTTCCCTGGCAATGGAGCCAGCATGGGGCAGTGTAAAATCCTGCTCTGGGTGGGCAGAGGGATGTCCTGGGGCGGGAGATGCTCACTGGGTGTCTGCAGCAGCAGCAGCAGTGCCTGTGGGGTGATGGCTGGGGCAGCTCCAGGGGTGAGCTCCAAGCTGTTACCCAGCCCTCTGCCTTTTCTGGACCAGCCCATCCTTCCATTGTGTGGGGACTCTGTCCCTGGGGGGCAATGCTCACATTCCCAGCTTCCTTGCAGCACTCCCAAGCACTCCACAGGGAAGGAGGTGCACTTTAACAGCTGGACAGGCCTGGCCTCCCCCAGGCTGCACAAGGGCAGAGCAGCACATACACAGACCCACAGCCCCAGCAGCAGCTTGACCAAGCCACAACCCCTTCCAAATGTGCTGGAGAGAAGAATCCACACGAAGCCTGGACGAGGGCTCGTGTCCGGGCTATTCCCGGCTATTCCCGGCACCGTGTGCCTGGCTGGAGTGTCATTCATCTTCCTGTGAACCTTTGTGCTACCAAAAGGAAGTCCATCAAAGGGCAGCTTCACAAAGATTATACTTGGTGACATTTGAAAGCGTTCATGTCCCCAGTACAGGAACAAAGAACAGAATGGTCTTTGTGTGGATATGGATAAATAAGGAAATGGAGAACCTATGTTGAAACGGGGGCACGATTTGAGCAGCAGCCTCCTCTGAACACTGAACTCCTCTTTCCCGAGTCTTAAAACATGAAATGAGTCAAATTGTTCATCATATTCACCTGGTATATCTGAGGGGTGACCCCCAGCCTCGTCCTCCTTCCAGCAGTCCTTCTCTCCCTGAGGTGGGTCACTGCTGCAGAGGGAAGTGCATTCCCTGGGTTCTCTCTCTTCTTCCCTTCTACAAACACTTCCCTCAGCCCAACTTACCCTTTTCTTTCTATTTACAAAGCACAGCTCCACTCTTTACATAAATATGTTTCACTTAAAAGGGCCTGAGTCATTGCTGTGTCAATATTAATATGAATAAATATTGGAAATAACTAAGACTATCTACTTGCTTTACACTGGGAAAGGAGGGAAAAAGCAGCTCTTGCTCCAGAGCCTCTCAGACGTCTGAAGCAGTGTCCTGGATACCAACCTGTGTGACTGATGGAGCTCAGAGATGGGCACTCCCTTGGACAGGGGTCCAGGCAGCAGTGCCTCCAACCCTCTAAATGGTGGATTTAACTGCCCCTTTGGTTCCACTCTCCGTCCAAGGCTCCTGTTGCCTGTTCCTTTTAAATAAAATAATCCCTTTAACCCCCTTGTTCTGCCTTTTCTCCCTGGGCTTTTTGTACACACAGTTCTATTCATCCCAAGTTTAGTGCTGGTTATGGGTCACCCTGGTCCTCCTCCTGCAGGTGTGTGACATCTGCATGCCAAGCAACTGCTCCAACACAGGACTTACTCTGGGAGTTGTTCCAATTCTCTTATTAGGACCTTCCAAAAATAAAAATAAATTGTAACTTGAGCCATACTCATCACCACAGGATGGCACACAAGGCAATGTGCTGAACACAGCCACAGCAGAAGCACAGTGGTGAGTAATCTCTGAAATAAAAGGGAAATAGTTAAATGATGTAAAGGCAGCTGCAATTCAGCTATGGCTTTGGGTCACCATCCTTTAAAAAATATTAAAGGCATCAAAACCACTGCACCAAGGATAAATAGTTGGGGTTTCTGCATCACCAACTACGCTGCTGTTTTTCCAAGAAGAGAACATGATTTTCTGGCTTGCTGCTTCTTTGTAATGCTTGTAGCTTCTCACTCAATTTATCTGTTCCAGTTTGTAATAACCTCCCTCCAGTCACCTCAGCCCAGCCCCAGTGGAGGGCTCTGTGTTCCCTAGTCCTGGATGTCCCCCTGCAGATGCACAGCACAAGCAGATGCCATGGAGATACATCCTTCACACATCTCCAAGGGAATACACAGGAGCTGGGTTACCTTGGGCAAGAGGAATTTTGAGGAGTTAAGTCAGTATCTATCCAGGGGATACCTTGATTTTCCATGGGCTGGCACTGGGATACTCCCTCCAGGTCAGGTGTTCCCAAGCCACACAGAGCACATCCCCAGAAACCCCACACTGTGTTGCTCTGACCTCTTATGACACAAACAATATTCCTGATTTCCCATAAACATTTACTACAGTCCTCAAAATAGAAGCAAAATTATTTCCACCAATAATAGAGCTAATGGGAGGTAGATCTGCCACCACAGAGAGAAAAAGGATTTCTCTCGATTGGAGACTGATACATTCTGCAAGTAGATATTTTTAATTAATTTTTCCCGTTTTCACAGCAGTTTGTTCCTGCTCCTCTTCTGTTCCTGACTTAAGCCCTGGCAATGGGCCTGTAAGGAAAGTGTTGTGTTGTCTCTTCTCTCACACATGCACATCATGGACTAGAAGCAAGCAAGCACACGACTGAGCCAAGGAACATACATTATTAAGTGTGGTCCATCTGTCCAAGGGAAGCTGCTCTTACATTTATCTGGTTTATTATCTTCTAATTAATCACGTATTATCAGTCGTTAACAGGCTTTCACTGAGATGCATGTACCCACTTAGCAAATTAATAGAATCAGCTAATGGGTTCCCACATTTGGCAGCTGCAAAGGCTCCCTCTGCTTGTCTTGGGAATGATGCTCTGCGGGTGCTCATTTTTGGCCCCCCAGGTGCCTGACACACCCAGCTGCAGCACAGCCTGTGCAGCAGCAACTGATCTGCTAACCCAGACTGCCTTCTTCCCTCCCTGAAAGTGATGCCCCATCATAGTCCTACTTCCTCTCCCTTTGTGCATGGATAATTTCCACACTGGACAGCACCAGCTTGTTATGCCATCACCACTGCTCCCTGTGTGGGAGGCTCCTCATCCCCAGGAGCCTTCCCCATTGCCTTCCCCATCCACCCCTTACCTGCCAGGGGCTCCCAGGAAGACTGGAGGCCCTCAGGCCCATGCACTCAGCAGCTCCATGTGCACCTCCACCGCCCCTGGATGCAGCACCAGGGGCCACAATGCTGTGGGTCCTCCAGGCTCCTCTGGCACTGCTGGTGCCAGAGACAAGGAAACAGCTTGGACAGGTCTTTTGCCATCTTTGGAAGTCATCAGCTCTTGCAGGTGGCTCTTCACCTACAAATCCTGCTGTCTTCAGCTTCCACATCCCCTATTTTCCCTTCTTTGGGGTATTTGAAAGCAGGGGCTGGCCCTGCTCTCTGCCAGGTGAACAGGAAGGTGGTGGTGGGTACCAGCTCCTCACCAGGCATGAGATCTGCTCCCACTGGCATCATCCTTATCCCTGCAGGCCACACCCACCCTTGTCACCCTGCTGTGCTCACACACAGAGACTTTCCTGTACTTTGGTCAAACTGCCCCTGCTACATCTTCCTGCCCAGGAGCTGCCTCCATCCCTCCCCGAGACAGGCCAGCAGCACCTACTTGGCTTTTCCTCTGTTCCCCCCTGGGCCAGCATGAGGGCCCTCCCCCACAAAGGTCCCCACACAACACTGCCACCAGATCCAGCCCACCCCATGTGGAATGTTCTGCCCTGGCTGGGACACCCAGACAACACCCAGTGCTAATAAGGTCACCTTTAGCCATTAAGCTCTTGCTATTAATTGAACACCATTGACCTCATCAGCTGCCAGGATGAATCCCACACTGATCACTCCTGCTCCTGAGTTCCTCCTAGGCCTTGGGGCCATTGCCAGCTCCAGCTCCCATCCTGACCCAGGAGTACATGGCACTGAGATGCTGCAGGACACTGGTAGAGTCTCCAAGGTACCAGTGCCATTCCAGTCCCACTGACACAGCTGCAACTCCCAGGGATCTCATCAGCAGAGAGTGAAATACCATGGGAATCTTTCAAAGCACCACACTGCTTTTAAAACACAACATTTTAGCCACAAGACAAGCACTGACAAATTTTCAGTTTTATTAAAAAAATTCTAGCAGCAAAACCTGTAACAATTCAAAAAACAAAAACAAAAAAAACAACCAACAAAAAAAAACCCAAAACCCCCAAAGACCAAACCTTCAAAAGAACATGACACAGAGAGAAAGAGACTGAGGTGGAGAGAGACAGATCTGGGGTTCCTCCACCATTCACTCAAGTTCCTTATAGCGGGCAAACATGACCCTCCGGACGGCGTCGCGGTAGGTCTCGTTGGACTGCCTCTTGGGGGGTTTCCCTGGGGCCCCCAGCCCAGGGCCCTTCCTCCTGTTTTCTGCCTGCAAACAGACAAGTTTGTGTTAGTGATTTCTGCTCCCATAAATAAAAGTCTTCCCTGGGCTGCTTCGGGATTGCTGACTGCTTCCATGTGGATCCACGAGCAGAGGAAGAGGGAGCGCTCTGTGTTCTTTCAAAAGCTGTTTGGGAAAAACTGCAGACCCTTTGTGGGCAACAAAAGCAGCAGCAAATGCCCAGAGGGAACCAAACCCCAGGGATCAGCTGTGGATAAGCATATGGAGGAGTGGGCAGCCAAGGGTGGGCAGCCAAGAGGCAGCCACGGGTGAGCCAGGATTGAAGGCGAGCAAAGGAAAGCGCCAGCGAGAGCTGCGCTCCTGGGGAGCTGTTTGCCATTCGTCTGCATTGGCACAAGCTCAGCTGTTCTCTCTAACAGAGCTCCCATGGGCACTGGTACCTCACTTGGAATTTCAAGTAGTTTTCAAGGACTGGCTTTTGCAGCCAGCACCTGCATTATTCAGCAATACCTGCCTGGAGTTAGCCCAGGAGAGCAGGCCCAAGGCTGGAAGTTTTTCTGGCTTTTCAGTCCTACCTGAATACCAGAGATCTCACCAGTTGGGCCAACAGATCAGAGCTGTGTGGGGTTGACAAGCTCACATGGCTTTGCCCAGCATGACTTGGAAGTGAAAGGCAAGCACACCTCTCCTGGCCTTTCTATGAACTGAATGAGGGCTGTACTTTGCCATCAGCTCTGACGGGAGCTCAGACCTCCCAGGGTGTGGCGCTGGAGCTGGCTCTCGGACAGAGCCTGTTTTATGGGCACAGGGACCTCACCACAAGGACTGAGCAGCAGCTGGGGCTGCTTCCTGCTGTCTGCACTGAAGAGGACTCTTGGCTCATGTATGTGGGCTCAAGCAAACATGCGTCACGAAGCCTCAAATATTTGCTTTAATGATCTACTTGACTGCAGGCTTAATGTCACTCCATGAGCCCTGCTCCAAGCTGCCTGTTCCTCAGCAGAGCATGGACACCACAGCACCTGGCCAGCCATGAACCAGCCACCAGAGCACAGCCCTGCTCACATGGCCCTGGGCAAGGCAGAGCAGCCCCTGCCCCAGGCTGCTTCTCTGATAAACTCTCTGCAGTAAATTAAGGTCCACTGGGAGACCAGGCTGTGGCAGAAGGCAGGATCTACCTGACCCTACCTGTCCCTGACATCCTTTGTCAATGGGCCTCCGCTCCTCGTCAGGTGATGTATCTTGGTATTGTCTTCTGATGTACAGAGTCTGCAACGGCAGCAAGAGCCTCACAACTGCTAAGCAGAGTAGACAAAGAGCATCTTGGGCCCTGTGGCTTTGGCTACACTCACACCTCCCCAGGGGAAATTCACCTTTTTCCCCAGCTCACATTGCTGCAGAAGACTGAGCTGGTGACTTGTTCAAACTCCAGCCTGACTTTGAGCAGGTACTAATGAGATGCTCATACCCTTCCTGCTCACTGTTACTCTATTTTCAATACTTCCACATCCATATCAATTCTAACCTTGTTCTGTGGCCAGCATACTTGCAGCCCCTCCCAGCCTGCAAGGTTCATCAGTGCACACACATTATTCCATCAAGCAGGTGCCGAGATGTGGAGCCTGACTTGCTCTGGCTGGAACTCCCTCCAGCTGTCCTGGGACACATTACAGGCTGCAGGACAGGGCTGTGCTTTGAAAGGCAGGGAAGACTCACCTCCACTGGTGATGCTGTGCCCTGCTGGTTGTAGCCAAAGCCCTTCTTCCACCCTGGAGACTGCACCATTCGGTTCCCTTTGTTGTTACTCTCAAGCCTTGGGTCATAGTCACTGCAAGAGAGCCAGAATCAATTGTCCAGTCTTGCAATGCTTCAAACACATGCCAGGGATTTTTAGTTCTCTAATAGAACCTCCACTGACATTTCAGCCTCTCATGAGGGATATCCAAGTTTCTTGCCAGAAGCACACTGCCTAAGGAAACCACCACAGCGGATTCTGTGTGCAGGGCTCACACACCTCTGACTGCAAAATTTCTTGTCCCACCTCAGGGGGAAATACACCAGGGCACAGGAAATGAGCTCAGACTCCAAAATATTTACAGTGTAAGCAAGCCAGGAACCTTCTGTGCTTGTATTTCTTAATTAGAGTCTTAGCAATAGCTAGAAAGCAAAGTCTAATCCCTGCTGCTCTGCTAGATCTTTCCTTCCTCCCAGTGCTGTGGTCATGGAGCTCAACAGATGCAGTGTTCATTCGGACACTCTTTCTCCCACCTCATTACTCATCCAAGACCATTAACCAAAAGCCCCAGTTTTGAAAATCTCTCAGGATAAAAGACTCTTCCTTCAGACAATTTCTACTTTCTGGCTGCTGGTGACACTGCACACAAACTGTTTTAATTTCTCTACAGCTATTCCAGGAAAACAGAGGGAAGAGAAGATGTGGATGTTTAAACTGCAAGACACAGAGGAAAGGTCTCCTTCTGAGGTGCTGTGCCAGAAGAAAACAGGCACATAACCAGTTCTATCTTCAACACATGCCTGGCCATTCCTCAGCCCACTGAACACGCGAGCTCACAGCAGGCAGGCCTGTCGAGAACTCCACACAGCACGCACTTTCTTCCTCCACCTACTCTGAACGAGATGGAAACAGCTCCCAGCGTTCCTCTGAGTCAGGGAACAGATGAAACACAGCTTTGCTCTTTCTTTCAATGGCTAGATGCCAGGACAGGAGGGCAGCAAGTGCCTTAAGGACGAGGTGGATGGGAACGGGCTGCATTCCACTCTGTGTCCAACCAGACGCACTCGGACACTCATCTCTCCCATCCAACACCAGGCTGCTTTGCTCTGCACCTGTTTCCACCCCAGCCCTTTCTCTACAAGATGTCCTGCAGTACAACAGGCTCACACTTGGAGGAACTCTGTCTCAGTCTGTCTGGCTGTTACTTTGCAGATCTGCCCCACTGGCCAATTCCCAGCCTTGGTCTGCCAGCAGCACACATCCCATCCTGGCATCAGCATCCCCAAAGAGATCTAACCCAGAACAGCCATTACCTCTCTGAGTCCCGGTCATATCTGAGTCGTTTCCTCTCTGGTGAATCCATCTGCTGGAATTTCTCTCTCCGGTCATTTCCTTTGTCTTTATGCCTCCCCTTCAAAAGAGAAACACATAAGTAAGTACAGGAGCTATGAAGGATTCAATGCTGCAGGAGACTGCTCTACATCCAGGTCTCATTATCAGCTGGCTGGAAGGCTGTCCTAGGGACTCACAAACACTGAATGCTCACATCCCACAATACACTTGCTCTGTTCAGAAAGCACCTGGTGGGCTGTCCCAGACTTGTGCTTGCAGCCTTCCAGCTACAGCACCAGGAGCAGCTCTGTGACCTTCCAAACAGTGGACAGGTACAGCTCTCCTGTCCCCTGGCCAGGCAGCAGCAGCCCATACACTCCATCAGTTTAAGATGGAAATTTGTGTTCCACTTAGCCCAGAGCTCAGTGCTGGCTTGAAGGACAACAGAACCATACTCAGACTTTCTGTGAGGAGCAAGATCTGCTCTTAGAACTCACAGAACTACCTACAGGTGCCAGTTTGCAGTGAGCCCACAGTTCACTTTTGGGAAGCATCTGATGCCTGGTGCCTAAGTGGATGCCTGGTGATACCTGGTGCATGAGTGGAGGGTCTGCCTGGGACCACCACCCGCCCAGTGCAGAAGCACAAGCAGCTGCCTGCCCACCACTGCAGACACACCTCACGCTCTCTCTTCTCCAAATATGCCAGTTCCTGCTCGGATCGTTTAATCTTCATATGGATCTCTAGGTTTTGCTGGAAAGAGGAAGACAGACGGTAGTGTCAAGCAGAGAACACAAGCTGTCAGGGTCATCTGCTCCACCCGCAAGGAGCACAGGTAAAGCAGCATGCTCTTGTACCTGCACCATACCAGGCACAGCAGCCTCTCCTACAGCCCAGACTACCTGCTTCACCACAGACCCTGTAACCCTTCCTGCCTGCAGTAAGGAAGGCAACAAGTCCTATTTTAACCCATGTGCAGCTTGGCTTTGCTAAAAGTAAGAGCTCAAAGACAGCACAGAACAGGGGTGCATGTGCCAAGTTCTTACCACTCTCACACTCGCGTGTGCCAGCACTCCACTCTCTCCAAGCCTCAGCTATCTGACTACAGCTTACAAAGTCACACCTTGTTGTTGTAGCACTCCCATGGCAGGAACAAGCAGTTCACAAAATGCTTTGGGGGAACTTTGCCTGCTATTGTGTCAAATTCAGCACAGCTCTTCCCACCCAACGACTGCATTTTCCCTGCAGCTCACAAAGCCCTTGAGCCAACGGCGGCCCCCAGCTTTACCATACCTTGTGCAGGTTGGAAAGCTGCTGGTGCTTGATGAGCACTTCCTTGTTGGGAAACTGCCTCCTGCACAGCAGGCAGGCCAGCTTGTTCCAGTCAGTCAGTTTGTCGTCGCTGGCCTTGGCCTTGCGCGGCTGCTCCTCGCGCGGTGCCGGTGGGTGCGGGGGAGGCGGCAGCCACTGAGCCTGGGACTGCTCCTCCTCTTCCTCCTCCTCTTCATTGTCGCTGTCTCCTCCATACTCTCCCAGAAGTCCTATCAGAGGGTTCACCACCTTGGGCTGAGGGAAGTGGAGAAAAAGTGTGACAATTTGTAGCATCAAGCCTGCCTGGCCAGCAGGGCTTGGCCCCAACCCATCTCCCTGGGACTTCTATCTCTGTTCCAGTCCAAGAGGCAGAGAGTTGCTTCCCAGCAACACAGGCAGGGAATGGAGAGGAGCTGGCTGGCTTCTTTCCCTTCACAGGGTGGAAGCCCTTCTGCTCTCTAGACAGGCAGTGCTTTGGTGCCAGGCTTTTCCAACTTGCCACACACCTGAGCACAAGAAGCCAACCGAGGCAGTGGCTGTTTGGCAGCAACCTGCTGTCACTCACTTTCTCTAGAGATGGAGATCAGTGAGATTTGGCCTTCCTCAGCATGGAGGTGGCTGGAAGAGTTTTCTGCCTCAGGAGTGAGATCCTGCTTAAATGCAGGTACCAAATTTCCCCATGCTAGAAGCTCACAAACAAGGTCAGACTTAAAAAACAAACTGCCTTCCATCCCCAGCACTCCCTCCTCTGGCATGAGAAGCATCTCTGGCACCTCTGGCACTCACAGTTGCAGCCAGGCTGTGCTGAGCCTCCCTAGTGCTGAATCCTGGCTCAAACAGGGCACAATTCAATCCTGTGGAGATACTTACAGGGGCTGCACTCTCTTCCTTCTTCACAGAAGGAGGCAAAGGTTTTTTAAACACATCTTCTGCAGAGAACTTGTCCTCTCCAGTCTCGGTCTGAAACAGTCAAGATCAGGTGTTGAGACTGCCACAGCATGGACTCAGAGCACACAATAGCTAAGCACGCATTCAAACAGGTCTCCAAAGAAACCAGGTGGTTGGCAGAAATGAGGTGGCGGTTTTGGTGGGAGACATTCCATCCTGGTGAATCCAGGGCTCTCCTGGAGTCAATACTCAAGGTTTCAGAGACAGCTGCAGCAGCTCACCATGCTGACCCAGCCCGCCCCACTCCCACTCTGCTACACTGTGATGCTGACAGTGGTCCCAGTTGTGCCTCAGACCAGTGAGGGAGCTGGAGCACATCCAGGGCATATTTTAGCAACTCTCTGCGTGCACAAAGGACGTGAAGACCAGGTACAAAGCCACCCCCACTGCCAGACAACACCAATTTTCTCTGCTGTGACTGCAGCACAACACATAGCAAGGCTCAGCCAGCATGGTGGGGTTTCCAGGATCTTCTTTATCCTGGACAGAGGGCACTAGAGACTGCAGTCAGCATTGCAACAGGATGAGCCTGTGATACTCAGCTGTATGCTCAGCAGCACAAACAGTAGGCTGGGGTGAAGCTTCACTTTCACACATTTTACAGAGAACTGGGCTGGAGCCCTGGACAGGCTCCAATTTAGTGGCTCATGAGTTACTCATACTTGACCAGGGAAGGCAAGTGTAACACCTTACCAGGCCTGTGCTCTCGTCCTTCTTCACAGAGGGAGGCAATGGCTTTTTGAAAACATCTTCTGCAAAGAATCTCTCCTCTCCAGACTCATTCTGAAAAATGCAAGACTGGGCATTAGGCCAGCAGCAACACAGGGGTCAGAGAGCACAGAGAGCAGCCAGGAAACCACTTCTGAGCATCCATGGAAAAGAGGCAAGTGGGAAAAACAACGAATGATTTCTACTGGAGATGTTTTTACCTTTCATTCAGACAGGAACCATGTTTCTCCTAGGTCAGTGTCCCTGAAAGCCTCCACACCCGATGACTCCTTGGCTGGCTTGTTACCAGCCTCAGGGACAATTACAGCTCACAAATCTCAGCTGCCCAGGACTGGTCATGCCACAGAGCATATCCAGACCAAGAGGCAAAGAAGAACACGAAGTTTCTGCATTGGTGGCTAAGTCACTTCTATCAACTCTCCTGGCATGCCCCAGGCCCTGTCAGTATCACAGCCCTGGGCTGTGCTCAAGTATTCCTTTGGGCAGCTTTTCCCAACCAGCAGCTTCCACACTGGGGAGACAGGATTTGTTCACTGGGAACAGCAGTGAACAGTGTCCTGGGACTAGGGGGCAGAAATTGCTGTGAGGGGAAAGCTGAATCTCCATCATCATGTGACTTGGTGTGTTTAAATGTCTCTGCCAGTTTTTTGTTGTCTCTTTCACAATAGCTGGGTACTTTCAGCAGTGTGAGTAAAACATGTCTCAGTTACCTGGATGTGTCTGAATCCTTCATCATAAGGAAGGGATGAGAAGCCCTGGATTTAATGTCAGGAGAGAAAAATTTCAGGAACTTACTTCAACCTGGCTGGACAACCACCACGTTCCTGTCCGGCTGCTGGCCTGCTGTCTTCTCTCACTGCCCCTCCCTTTTTGAATCCTCTAATTACTCTCTCTTTTCTAACCTCTCTTCCCTCAGCCTCCTGGCCTCAGGTCATTCTGATGCCTGGAGGGGGTTACCTTAGCAGAAGTACTTTTCCCTTTGTCCTTTTTGTCCCTGCCATGTGGCTCCTTCCTGTCACTTGTCCGTTCTTGGCTCCCGTGCCGCCGCCTTCTGCTCTCCGTCGGGGGTGAGGAGGTTTCCCGGTCTATCGTGACTTCCCTCTGAAAGAAGCATTTGGAGCAGGCTTAGCCCAACCACTGCAGTCTTTTTACTGGGCTTCTTGTCCTTGCTGAGCTGGGCAGAGGCCCAGCACAGTAAGAAGGGACTGCAGAGGGCAAAGGCTTCAGAACTTTGCTGGGGCAGAAGACAGCTGACCACAGCCAGGTCACCAGAGCACTGCCCTGCTCTCCCACAACATGGACATCCCCAGGATCATGAAAACAAGATTATAGTTCCAGAAAATCTCAGCTGATGGATCTTTTTTGGCTTTCTTATAGCTTTTGCTGGCTAGTATTGAGAAGCAAAGAGACCACAAATGAAAACAGAGCTGTGCTATCCATTTTTTATTACAGACAGTCACGTATCACAAGTCTACAGTAAAATTTATCAATGATGCTCTGTCCGTAAGTCTACTTGAGCAAGAGCAGACCAAAAACCCTCCAAAGGCAGTGCTTCAGAGGCCAGAGGCGGCTACAGCTGGTTCAACACACAGCTAATGAGTTCCCAGCCTCTCATTAAGTTGATATTTTGCAATGTGCATCCCTTTCACACAGGTCAGAAGACAGACAGGAAGAAACAAAGCTGCCTCTGTACTGCCTTACGCTGGCTTGTCTTCAGGATCTGGCTGCAAAGCCCCTCCAGAGAAGAGCACTTTGTAAGAACATACTGCATGTAAAGCCTCCTTCCCATGCACTCACCTGAGTTCTGGGGTCATAGTATGTCCCAGCTATGGGATCGTAGTAATTCCCAGTGTCAGGATCATAAATGTATGTGGACACATCTGATGGTGCTGGAGAGAGAGACAAGAGTTAGCACCACAGGCCTCCAAAGGCAGAACTTGTCTTTTACAAAGAGAAAAGCACAAACAAATATTACACCGGTGAATGGATCAAGAGTAGGAAAGAGTAAGTTTTTTCTCCTGGCAAGAGAGGTATGAGTATCTTCACATCACTTGACCTACATCATCTTTTCTTTAAGGAATAACAGGGATGATAAGTTTTCACAAGACTGGTTAGGACTCTGGCAAAGCTTCCACATCAAAACAAATTTACAGGGACTGTGCTGAGATCACAAGACCACAACACTTGGTCATGAAATTCAGTAATTTCCCTAAGAATGGGGTAATGAGTATCTACATCCACCCACTCCTGTGAACAAGGAAAAGCTGTTCTCTCTCAAACAATATCCTGTTTAAAGTGATGACACTCCCCACATCCCTTCCACTCCATGGGCTCATGAAAGCTCCCAAGAAGAAAAAGGGAGTGACTGTTTCTACAGGAAAAGCCAAAGACCTTAAGGGTAGTAGGCCCATAATGTCAGGAGTGCTTCTCATTTCCAAAGTGTCCTTTGACAGACCTCAGTAATGCTATATATAAGTTAGTAAAACAATCAGAAGTGCTCTTCCAGCTACTGGCATTGCTGCATCAAGTGTATTTTCTTCTGCCTTCTCTAGTAACTGCCAGGCTGATTTTATCCCATCAGTTTTCCACAACAAGGAAAAATAGGCAGCAAGTTTCCTTTATCTGCATGTAGTTTCACACAGTGAGAATAGAGAGAAACACATCATCAGATAGGAAAATGTGACTAAACAAAGTTGGCAAAGGAACTCACAAGTGGGTGTAGCAAACAAACCTACTCTTAGCCTTTAAAAATATTTTTGGGCTGATTTCTACATGTCAGTGCCCTTTTAAGGAAGAAAAGTCTCCACAGTAGGAGTGAAGCAGAGTTTAACTTACACTGTGCTCTGGTGCGTCTCTGTGATTCGCCACCCCTCCTGTCTCTCATGCCCCTTCTGCCCTGGAGTAAGTGAACAACACAAACAGATCAAAGACTCTTGAAAAAACATCATATTGCTTCTCCTCCCTCTCTCAAAGTTCAGGAGGAGGGCTCATTTAGCCATCCTAAACAGAGCACAGCTTTTCATCTACAGAGCAATGGTCAGTGCCACGAGGTCGCTGCAGCTTCCACGAGAGGTGCTCACAGCAATCTGTATGGAAGCCTTCAGCCCATCCAGTATATGGGAAGAGTCCTGTAGTTTAGTGTAGTTTAGTTTAGTAACAAACACTAAAGAGACATTCACTCTGGGAACTGAGATCAGTTATCAGTGAAATCACTCTGTAAAGTGTGGTATAGAGAAGCCTAGCCCACAACTCCCTCCAGCAGCTCCTGCACTCTGATTTGCACTTCTATGCACAACATAAACAGTATTAAGAGGCAGAGCAGCAGTGGGCACATTCGAGCATTATCACCCCATCTTCAAACGTGGTGAAACATGTTCTGCAGTATTTCAGCAGCCCAAAGAGAAAAAGCCTAACACAGCCAGGCCCATCACGATCCTCCAGGGCTGCCTCCCTTTCAGCAACCTGCAGGAAGCTGTGCAGACCTACCGGGCCATAGTAGGAATTGTCACCGTGCTCCCCATAGTCATTCCTGTTGAGATAAAGGTTGCAAGTCAATTTGGTTTTATATTAACCTCAGGATATTCAAAATGATCAGCAGGACCAATTAAGGCAGAAAGACCATCTTTTTTGGCCACATGTTGGACTGTGTCCATTCCAGGAGACAGACTTGGCAAACCACTGTCTCCATGAGAAATATGACTCCACTCTGTTGTGCCTACAAAGATGAATCTCTCCACACGTTTTTTAAAAAGCTGAATCCACTAATTCCCTCAGAATAGGATTTGATGGATGGACAATAAGAAGCAATATGATCACTAATCCTATTCTGCTCATCACTGAAGCTTCTTCAAATTTTAATGCCTTCACTTCTCCAACGCATTTTTTGGTTGTAGGAACATCTGTGCTAATTTCCATGCCAAACTTTAAGCACCTGCTCTGACAACACAGTTCTAGCCTTACTGCACATCACAAAAAGGACAACCCCACTGCCTCATCTGTCTGTACCTTCTCCTCCCTGTTGCAAGATTCACTTCCAACGTACGCCCATCAATGCAAATCGGGGGATCCAGGTTCTGCAGTATCTTTAGCAACCTCAGTGCCTCCTGTAAATGGAAAAAGAATGTCACTTTCCATGAGAAGGAAAAAGCACATTTTCCAAATCCAGTCTGCCTGAAAGGAATGTTTTGTACTCAGTAGGACAAGAAACACGACACTAAGTATTAGTCCAAGTGTCAGTGAAGGGTATTTAGGATGCGACAAAAGGGATAAATGCAACGTGAGGTTCTCTGTCCTATGACCACTTTCAGCAGCCAGCTGGGGACTGCATTCTCCAGGGCTGCCAGACAGTGCAGCACTGTGGCTGCTACTGCCCCAAAGTGTTTTGGTGAGCACCCTCTGGACCAACATCAAATCAAAGAACAGCTGTGGAGTCTGCAGGTCACCCAGACACAGAAAATGTGAACTCTCCAACATGGGACAGTCTACTAATTGAGGTTCTTGCCTTCTACAAACAAAACCGATTGAATTCAAGTTCTCTGCAAACAAAATACCTATGCAAGAAGTGTTCAAGTTCAGGAGTGTCTACAAAGAAATGTACTGAGGTGAGAAACTCAATCAGTGTCACAGCTTGGGACAACAATCAATCTTGGACTCCCTAAAGCCAGAGAACAACAGCTGTACCAGCTAATTCCTGTATCTGCTCAGACAAGCAGAAGAGAGGACTCACTCCAGCACAGCAGCCTCACAAGTACAGAGATTTCTCGTATTTCTGTGGTTTCTCTACTTCTACAGATTTCAGATGCCAACAGAGGGAGCAGGTGAAAGCAGGAGACTACTTACAGCATGAGATTCCAGTTCGATGAAGCCATAGGTCTGCCCCATCCGCCCGGCCTTGTTCTTCATGATGCGCACGCTGGACGTGGACAGACGCACGTACGGGGCCAGGAGCCCCACAATCACCTCGGGCGGGGTGAACCGCGTGATTCGCTTCAGCATAATTGCTGAGAGACCAAGCAGGGAGGAGGCCCAGGAAGAAAAAGTAGTGAAAAAAAAGACAATTTAGAACCAGGTTTACTGTGACTAAACCCACTCAAAGTAAGAGCATGGCTTCTTGCAGTCGAGTCTCAAAACCATTGCTTTCTTCTCTCCACCTTACAAGGCGGTCAGAGTAACACATTCAAGTTGCTAACCTTTCCTTCCCAGAAAACAGAGTAGAAAGCAGCCCCTTCTCAGAGCTCAGCCCAGGGTAACTGCTGGCCCAAGAGACTTTTGAAGCTGTACTAAGTTAACTGCACCACTGTGAAGCCAGCTCAGCCTGAATTAATTTTCCTAAAGGCAATTTGTCAGCACCTTTGGAGCCCTCCACCACTTAATGCCAGGGATTTGCACAACACAGAAACAGCCTCCAGAAGTTTTAGTGAAATGCTGCCCTTTCTGCAGATGGCCTCATGGAGTGCAAGCAAGAGGAATCCAAAATTGGTCTTTGTGTCACTCACTTCTGCTTCCTCCACCATCTGGTGGTGTGGCTTCCTCTGCTTCCCTCTGAGAGGGTGGCTCCTGGTGCCGGTCCATGTCCCTTCTCTTCTCCTGTGAGGGCCGACGCTCTCTCCCCTCATCTCTCTTCCTTGGCTCCTGTTCCTGAGGCTGACATTCCTGCTGTGGAGCAGGAACTGAGGGCTGGAGAGGCTGTTTTGGAGATCCTGGTTGACCTGACAGTTCTTGCTCAGGTGTTTCAAGCTTTGTCTCTGCTATTAGAGAGGAGAAATTGACTGGTTTCACATAAGAATGTTTCAGCAGGTGTTTTTCTTCTCCTATTTTCTGGCACTTGCAGCAGTGCTCCTCAGAAAAAGCCAACCTGTACTGCCTATTGCATATCCAAGTGTCTGATGCTGCTAAGTGTCCTAACACTTGGCAGATACAAGATTTGTTCAGGTACTGTCATCCCTCCACTGCCTTGTTTTGTGTTGGACTCCTTTACATGACTTTTCTAGTTAGGGACAAGAGGTTTTATGGCCTCCCTCTAGGACTGGCTCTTGCCTGGCAAACAGGAATCAGGGGTGGATTTAGACACATTCCTCCCATGCCCAGGACAACCGATATGGCAGTGACATCCTTTCTATCCATGATGTACTCCTGATCATCCACAGCTGAGCAATGTCAACTAGCAACTGTCACCCCATCTCTATGCTAGAGGAAAATTGGGTTCAGACCCCTTTGACCACTGAGTGAAACACATCCATAATAAAGTCACAGATTTTATCAGGTGGGTACTGACCACAGATGAGGCAGAAACAATGTGGGAACACCCTGCCCCCCCTAGTCTACCTATGCCATTCAGAAAATATAAATCTCAACAAGTTTCTGTGCTTGAAGGCCTCTGAAAGGCCTGGCTTCACTGCAAAAGAAATCCCTACATGAGCTTCTAACACTGCTGGAAAGGGAAGCCAAATCTGTGAGGCTGCAAAGGCAGATACCACCAGCCCTGCACCTGCTGCTGAAGCCTCTTTCCATAAAGAGAAGCAAATGAGGGTGCAAGACGTGGCACAGTGAAGCTTCCCTCTTTAATGTCCCTGAGAGCAAGTGCCTGCTCTCATTCTGTTTGGGCAGTGGGCGGCATGGCAGAACACACGATGATTTTGCACACAACTGTTGGGAAAGCTGCACAGTGCCTTGCTTGGCTGCCAGCACAGCTCACCTTGGACAGGCTTGTACTCATTTGTCTGCTGTTTGTAGCATGCAGAGTTTGGGCTACAGAACCTCATGTAAAATCTGCACATGAAACCAGTTTGCACCTGCAGCTGTGAAAACTGCCTGTGCAAATCACACAGACATGAGCACAACCCCAGAGATGGGGAGGGCAACTCTTACTGAATTCTTGCTCAGCAGATGTGTCCTCTCCCTCAGCACCACCTCTGGACTCTGGGCCTGCTCTGCTCCCTGTAAGAGAGGCACGTTTAAGTCCATTTCACACCCATCAGTCACAAAGAATGCCAGAACTCATACAAAGCTGCAGTAACCACTGTAAATACCTAGAGAGTTGCTTTGTTTCACCCAGTCATAGAGAGGTTGCCCTATTGCACCCTTTCCCAAGAAAAGCAGGTCATTCACCACATTCTGTCTTCACAGCAGCTTAAAGGCTCTGTTTAATTTGCTCCTGGGCAGCTTCATTACAACCCACAGCTGTGTTGGATCAGCTGTGTGAATTTTGCCTTCATAGCACCGATGGAGGAGCCACAGAGCACAGAAAGCACAACCACAGGGACAGTGCTTCAGTAAATGGAGATCTGTGCATCAGCAGTTGATGTACTGCCCTTCTACCTGGGGCAGGAGGGCAATACATGGAAGCCTGCTCAAAGATACAGAGTCAAGGCTTACACAGTGGCTGGAATGCACAGGCAGTGCCAGAGGAGCACGGAGGACTCACTCGGGGCACTGCAGCCCCTTGTGCAGCCCCAGGGATAGTGAAGGTGGGCAAAGCCATCATCTCAAAGAAATCAATTCCTCAAGGAAGTGTGTTTTGACTCTTGTGCCCTTCCACCCCAGAATCAGAGGTGCTAGTGGGGTGAGGAGAAACTCCTAGAGAACTCCTCTCATGCATTTTTTACAGCCAGCAAGGTGAATTCAGCAATTCCAATCCTGGATTCACTTCTAATCTCCTCTCCCAAGAACACGTGATAGGACAAATGGAAATAGTCTCAAGTTGTCCTGGGGTAGGTTTAGATTAGATATTAGGGAAAGTTTCCTCACCAAAAGGTGATCAAGCATTGGAACAGGCTGCCCTGGGAAATGGCAAAACCACCATCTCTGGAAGTGTTAAAAAAAGTGTAGGTGTGGTACTTAGAGACATGGGTTACTGATGGGCTTGTAATGATGGGTTAATGGTTGGACTTGATCTCAGAGGCCTTTTCCAACCTTAATGATTCCATGATTCTGTGATCCTAATCTGAGAGTCTCAAAAGTGAGGCAAACCTGAGAGTCTCTGAATGACACTAGAAACACACAGCTGCATCTCCTGAGGAAGCTGGGTTGAGGGGAAGCCATCTCACCTACAGCAAGCAGTACCAGCTCACAGTCTCAGAGGACACACAACTGTAACGCCATGGATGAAGGATAATGCCAGAGAATAGGAGGGAAAGGCTGTGGGCAGTAAGACACCTCTCCACCAGGCCTCACAAGACAGCAACTCAGGGCATGTAACATCTTCAGTGTGGACAGGCAAAAAGGGTCTAAGTGAAGCAAAACTAACAATCCTCCTATGTAGTGCTCAGCTACTCCACCAAGAGGGATGTCATGGAAAACCAGAAGAGAAACTTACTTGTCAGGGTAGACGAAACTTTTAATCGACCAAGCTCAGGGGACCAGATATACTCACCATCTCTTGGGAGCTTGCAATAGGAACAGGAAGATCTGTAGCCCACAGTACACACCTTACACTGCAATGGAAGATGGACAGCATGAGGAAGTCGTGTTTTGAAGGCAGTGGGTACAACCTGCTCCAGAATTCCAAACTCTGCAGTGTGCTTTCAGAAAGGAGCAGCCACAAAAATGTTACAGTGATGGGTAATGGCAGCAGGAGACTTGGCTGGAATTGCAGGTAAATGTTCATATGATTCACAGCTGGGTTTGCCTTGGGAACAGGCAAACTTCTGAGCACATTTATTCACTAGTCTTTGAGAAGGGACCCTTCCCCCTCTCAAGCAATGAGGGATCAAAAGCTCCCTGCTAGGCACAATGTTGATTTAAAGGGTCCAAAGTTACCTTGGCATTCTCTAACCTGAACTCACCCCTTAGGCAGAGACAAAGTCCTTATCTGAGCTGAACTGTAGATACTAATGTAATTTGGAGTTAATGATGAGGTGTCTGCTAACCAAGAGGCAGAGCTGTCCAGGCTTGGATGGTTATCCCACCTAGAGCCACTGTGGGGAGAGCCAAGTGCCTCATCTTCACAGCTCTCTCCAAACACAGCATTCCTGACTTCCCCCTTAAGCTCTCTGTAAATGCATTGCATTTGTTTCACAGCAATTTTTTCCTATAACTGAAGCCATGTGGATGCTCTGGGGCACAAGGAAGCTCCTTCAGGCCATGGCTACACACAGCAACAATGGGACCATACAATGCAGCCACTTCAGTGCACTGAGAGCTGTTTGAAACCACTGCCTGCAGCTTGTGTTTCCATCTCTGGAGTGCTGCAAGCAGAGATGAGGCACTGAGCAACAGCTCTGCTTGCAGCTGAGTGCATCCAGTCAGCTGGATGAGGGTCTCTATGGCCCAGGGTGATCCAGTGGTCAGGGTGGGACTCTAATTAGAACCAGTCCCTTCATGTTCTGCTGCAACCTCTCAGCCTGCAGTCAGTGGAAATGCAGGCAACAATCCTGTCCTTTCTCCAGCAATCACCTCCAGCCTACTGCAGCCCAAATTTCCTGTACTGAGAGAATCTTGGGGAGGGCACAGAAACAAACTGACCCTTGGGGTAACAGTGCCTTCCCAGATATGGACCAATTCCAGCATGTACTAGACTTGGATCCATTTCCATGCTTCCTTCCCTGCTGCACTTACTCCAGTCCCAGCCAGACCACAGGTTCCTGTGCGAGGCAGAGGGGTGGTTACACACATGAACCAGAGCGAAGCCTGCTCCGTTCCGGTTGGCGGAATCACTGTCTCATTGTGGTTTTTAGGGAGAAAGGATCCGCACGCTATTTTCCCCACATGTTAAAAAGGAACCACTGCACAGGGACAAGGCTGCTCTGTGCATAAAAATCTGGCTACCTGTACCAGAGCAACATGCACTCAGAGGTGGGACTGAAAACAAGGTAGGCAAAAGCACAGTTCAGAAGGGGCAAGAGATTCTGTATTAATTACTCAGAGGGATTTTGGCCACCGAGCAAATATCTAAGACTCCTCTGAGCTGCCACTGCCACGAGTGCCAGCAGGGGAAGCACAACACAGCTCTGAGCACATACTTACACGTTTGCAGCGCCAGAACTCTGGGCACGGAGTGTATTCAAGGGTCACTTCTTTGCCACCGATCGTAAGAGTTCCCTGTTGAGACAAGGGGGTAAATGACGAACGTGCCCAGCACACGCAGGTCGCTCAGAGGCAAAGAAAGGGGTGAAAGCTCTGGTTCCTAAAGGTTTTGCAAGTGAAACAGGGTGAAAGGAGGAGAAAGTCTCCCAGTTCAGTTAGCTGGAGCTTTGCCATGGAAGTGGGAGGGAAACAGCCTGTGCCCTGCTCTAGCATGAGGCTACAAGGCTGTGTTAGCTAGCTCCAAAGGAACCAGGCAGGAGAGGCCTCGCCACCTCCCAGGAAGAGCAGAGACAGGTAACTAGAGTGGGAAACTGGTTTAGCCTGCTTTAGTCCAGGTGCTGGCAAGGGGCAGCTGGACAGACTCCCTCATGCCAGCCACCACCAGGCTGGCCTCAAGGCAGCTACTCGAGGAGGAATACGTGGAAAAAATCCTCTCAGGTGAGAGAATTTTCATACTTGGGATAGTCTTCATGCCAGTCATGAAACCATGGCTTTTCTTCAGAGAAACACACTAGAAATCTGCCTCTGGCCCTGCAGCCAGCCCTTCCTTGCTGAGGCTGGCCTCCAGCACCTGAGGGGCTCCACTGCCCACAGACACACTGCTTCCAGATCCACAAGTGCTGCTTTGGAGATGTGCCAACACACCCACAAGCTCTGCTGAAATGCAGATAAAATGGGTCGTAGGTACCAGTGCCCTGGCTTCTGCCTGGAGCAGCGATGAGTCCTGGTGGCTCCCATCTGCCATGGACAACAGGCCATGCCTGGGCATGCAGGATGCAGGCAGGCCAAGTCACAGATGCACACAGCCATGAGACATCTCCTGGCACTGGAGGCACTGCCAGACCACGCAGCCTGGATTGCCCATACCACAGTATGAGATTTGGTATCAATAAAGAGACCCAGACTCAGGTTTCCCAAGTCCCAGGAGAGACCTGATAGCACAGACAGATGTCAGGGAGCTGGAAATGGTCCCAGCCTATTTTGGGGACCTCTGCTGAGTCAGAAGCTTCCCAGGTACTTTGACCCAGTAGCCTCATCACGCAAAAACCCCCACTGCAAACCATGAACATGAGAAAACAAGTTCCCAGAGTTATTATTCAGAAGTCATGATACACCCATGCATAAACTGCACTGCAGAACGTGAGGGAGATGCTAGGGAATATGTAAAGTGGGAGTGAAGAGTTCATAGGAGGGAATCACTGAGTGGCAGTACAACAATCCTTTAACTCCTACGAAAGAACAAAGCAGGGTTCCACCACCTCCCCTCTTCACATCCTGCCTTTTATGGACCAAAGCCATCCTTCCCTACCAGGCCTATGTTGAACACTTTGAGGGGTTCCTTTCTGCCACCCAGCTGCTGAAGCACTGCTTTCCAGCACAGATTTGTCTTTGCCTGACAGAAAGCCAAGCTGTTCCTGGACCTTGCTGAAGGCTGGTGTGTGCACCCAGAGCACACTGCTGCACCTTTGGAGAATCTGCTCTGAGTCTGTTCACAGCAGAGTTTATTGCTCACTTTACATGTCTACAAGAGGGTTTGCTCCTTAAGGCATGTGAGGAAATACAAGTGAGAAAGGGAAGTGGAAATCAAGGCTGTCCCACTGGAAATGTTGGTCCCTCTGAGACAGACATGCTCCCTCTCCCAAGCAGGGCACCCACCACATCCCAGCACATACTCCAGAGATGGGCAGTGCCAGGAGCAGGCTAGATATGCCACGTGTGCCTCAGGACACACTGAGGAGAGGCAGGAGGAGAAGGCAGGGTGCACATCCTCACGAGCCCAGGGAAGTCCTCGAGGAACAGCAGCCCCTCAGTGGGCAGCCACAGCCCTGCCTACGAGCTCAGGAAACAAAAAACCTCCATTAGAGAACACCTTCTCTGGCAGGGCAATCCATCATAGAGCTTCATCCTTCCACCAGGCATTGAGGACAAACCTTGCCAGAATGCCTTAAGATTATTTTTGGGTTTATGGAAAATGGTATTTAAGTGCATGTTGTGCTGGTGGTGCTGGTCCCTTCCGCAAATTCCATTTTAGGAGGCTGCAGAAAGTGTCACTTGCATAATTACTCCCTGATTTCTCTAACACCCTGCTGATTGCCTGCTCACTTTTTCAGCAAGCTCTCTCTTACTGATTTCTTCTTGATAAAGTAATTTTCAAGGTTGCAATCATCATTTAACTCTCCAAAATGAGTCCTTCACTTAGGACACACATTGTCAGGATTCAGTGGCTTTGAATTCCTCATTCTCCCATTTTCTTACTAGATTCCATTCCAAATATTTTCAGAACCTTTATTTCCTCTAGTGCCTTTATCTGCTTACTCTTCTTCATCTAGATCTTCCTTTACTGTGCAAAATTTTTGGGTAATACTCTAAATTTCAGTCCAATTGAGCAGATTTCAATTGAGCAGATCTTGGTGAAATCACAAAGATTTTCTGAAAATTACAGGGAACAGTGCTGGGAGGGGGGGGAAGGGTAAGCTTAAAGAATGCCACATATTGTGTCTGGCACCATTATCTCTTCCACATTCAGGCATTTTATCCTGGACTTTTTCACCAACCTGCACAATGTCTGTTAATTCCTCTGTATTTTTAATTCCCTGTACTTCGGAGCAGCTTGGCTTTTTCTAAGTCAGAGTGAAAGAGAAATGTCTCTCTGGTCTTCCCAGTCAGGAACCTCCCCCTCATAACTAGCAGTAAACACAGAGTTGACTCACCAGTGAAGGGTTTAAAAGGCAGCACAGCTTTGCAGTACTAGGAAAGCAAGCTTTCAGCCATGGAAATGCCCAGATTTCCAAGGGCATGAACAGATTCTACTGTTTTCTGAATCACCAAACTCATCAACACAGAGCATCAGGACTTTACTGCTGGCAGCAATGATTTGTGCTACTGTTTGATACCTTTCAAACACAGTTATACATGGATTTTTTGCTTTGAGGTCATTGGAGATGCAACACTGAATTCTAAACTAAGTGATACAATTCAGCCCCAGCCATTTCAGCTACTAAAAAAAATCTGCCCTATGGCCAAGTATGTAAATCCTCCTGTCAGCAGACTGATCCATGGAGCAACCCTACCATGAGATGGTCCTAGAGAGCTGTGCCAGGAAACCATAAAGCCTGTTTGCAGAGAGCACACAAAGCACAGCCACGTCTCAAAGCTCTTCACTGAGCAGGCACAAACCCCACAGGAACAGGTTGCTTTTACAGAGGGAAAGAAAAAGGAGAAAATCCCTTAGCCATGATATCCACAGGCGATGCAATCCTTCTAAAAGCACTTTGGAGACTGTGTCAGCAGGGCACAGTGCTTCAGCAACAAAGCTAGTTCTACTAAAGCAGTTTCCAGGCTTTGTGTCCCCAAAAGAAGCATCAAAGAATACCAGAAAGCTGGACCTACCTGTAAGAAAAAAGCCAGACCACACTCCTAGGACATGTCACACCCACTCATGAGGCTGGGTTTAGCTCACCTCTAGTTTACCCTGTTTGCAATGGCACTGCTCTGCACAGAGCCCAGCCTGGCTCTGCAGGTACACGAGCACTGAGCACTCTGATCCTGCTTCCTAGGGAACCTATGGAGCTACTGCCAGGGCCAGGAGACAGCCTGCTGCAGGTCAGGCACTGCACAAGCCACCACTTCAGCTGCTTGTCTGTCAATTAGCATTTACAGTTGGCACGCTGGGATTTTTCATGCTTGTTGACAGCCTTTTAATGATGATGACTGGGGGTTGAGGAGGGGGAGAACTTGCCAAAAAAGTATCTCTTTGCTCTCAAGACTGAGATGACAGAATACAAATCATCAGTGTCAAAGCTTTTGCTAACTGTTTCTCTGAAAAAAAAAAAAAAATCAGAGCATCCAAGAGTGACCTAGAAAATTGGAAATGTGGAGGGAGAGCTCTCAGAACACGGCCACTCCCTCAAATCAAACCAGGCTTCTGCTTTAACTGAATCTGTCCAAACACTAAAACCTTCAGTAAAATCTCACTTCGGAGCCTCCAAATAATGAGCTGACAGCTCTCCAAGTATTTAACCCCACAGGTTGGCAGCTACCACAGGGACTGTGAAACCACAAGGAGATGGGGATGCAGCAACCAAAACCACCATGGACTGCTGTGGAGAAATGTGCTCCAGCTCTTCCAGGGGGATGGCACCATGAGTGCCTCAGTGGAACAGTCTCACCTTTACAGATGACACACCTGGGGCAGTGCACACATCAGTTTTGGAACAGAACCAAGGCTCAGCTACCAAGCACCCAAATCCACAAGGATTAATAAGCCAAACTTTTCTTCCTGGCTACAACTCCAAGGCAGTGCAGAAAGTGCCTCCACCACAAGTGAACCATCTTCAGACCTCCTTTAGCAGCTGGCTCATGCACAAACCAAACACCACTTCAGCTAATTATTTCCTCATATTGTTCATAGTCTGATTAAATGGAAAACATCTGTACCATGAACTGAATGGTTCAGGTATCCCTCTTGTTGAGTAATAACCAAGTTGGAATGGGTGGTTCAACACGATAAAAATTAACTGAAAATACCATTTGAAAACAGATTAAAACCTGCATACAAAGATTATGACAAAAGAATGCTTATGGGCAGCACAGCAAAGCAGTCACATTAAAATATCAGAACCAACCTTGTTTACATGATGTTAATTCAGCCCTCTTATGCATATTTACTATAATTAGGATGGTTATTCAAAAATCAGTATACATCCATCATTTAAAAATTATTTAAAATGATTAATGACAAGTGTTTATTGCCTTGGGAATGCTCAGACGCTACCCCAGGAGGCAGCCTGGGAATGCAGTGGATGCCCCTGGACCCAGCAGCACTTCCCAGGATAAAAAGCTCTTACCATCCTCAGGGTATATTCCAGCCCTGGCCTCCAAATGCACTGGATGGCACAGCACAGGAGACAAGGGGCTGACAGCACAAGCTGGGTTATCTAATTGGAACTGCAAATCAGAATGCTTTCAGGTTCTGCTCCTATTTGAGTATGGATTAGAAATGCAGATTTAGCAGCCCCCAACCGCCACACAATGCAAGTTACGTAATGGCATCCTATTCCACTGGCATGCACCATGCAGAGGCTGGGTGGGAGCTGGCAGGGAGAGCACAGGCTTCTCTCCCTGACAGGACTCACCTTCAAATTAGGCAGGCAGGTGGGGTCAGACACCAAAGGTCTCCCTAACTATCCCCAGCTGCTCGTGGAATTGAGGAGGCAGCACCTTCCTGGGATGAAGTAGAGGGCCAACACCTGGGAGGATAAGAGACCAGCTGGATATATTTCAGAACAAGATCAGCTCAGCCACAGAAACTGGCTTCTCATCCCCTGTTTTCCATATGCTGAGGTTTTTATCTCCGAACACATCAGCAGCTGCTGTACAAGGGAGTCAACTGTACAGAGCAACAGGCAGTACATCTGCTTACCTCTGACAAAAAGCAGATGAGAAAAGCTGTGAATCCACAAACCACAATCCATCTGTAATTAAACAGTTAGAAAACGGAGCGTGACATGGAGCTGAAGAAACAAGAGAATCCAGGCTGCTGCAGGGTACTGCAGCAATCTGGCATTTCCTACAGCAAAAGTAACTACAAGCAAATTCCTCATGAGGTGGGATTTTCCCTAAGGCTCTCAGCCTGTTTCTCGAGCTCTCAAACCAGCTGCAGCTCAGGGATTTCTTTTATTGGCCTGACAGCCAAGGCACAAGATTCAAGATATACAGGGGAAAGGATGGTTTGAAAAGTGGTGGATCCCTGAGGATTTGTTACATCACCAAATGGACCCAAACAACTTTGCTGTGTACTATTATTACAGACTGCCATCAAGAGCAACACTGGGATGACAACTGACAACACAAACATTGTGTTAGTGGTCACCCAAAGAGCAGAATATTTGGCTCCTGGGCATCAGAGACGCTATGGAGCTGAAGAGCACGTGGCATCACCTTGAAGCACTCAGCAGTAAGGCATTTATTTCAACACTGATCCAAGGCTAACCAGCACGGCATGCTCAGGGCTCCTGGTCTTCAAGGTCAGGGGAGGCCTGAGACTGAGAGTCCAAAGCTGTCACCATCCACCCTGAGCTGACAGAACACTGCTTCAGGCACACCACTGATGGGCATGTTAAACTAAACTGGCACTAATACAAGACTGAGGCATTGGGATAACTGAGAGAGTCCCAAAGATTCAGTAGCTAAATGTAACAGATTAAGATGCTATATAAGGATTATTTTATCCCAGATAGCTCCCAGTACCTCTTTTTCAAACTCCTTTTATTCAAAACCCATTACTCACTAGCACTGGGATCATCCACCATGCCACACAAGCTTCCATATCTGCTTGCTCCCTCCTCAGGCCCCCCTTCCTGCCTGGTTATCCAGGCCATTTGTCCTTTAGCAGGAGGTGCCAGTCTGCATCCTTTAAGTACCTTATTTCCACAGACACCCCAGCTAGCCTGCTGAGACACCTCCAGTTTTCTTCCTACGATTTCTAAATTCCCTGGATACCAGCCATAGTCTTTTTAAGCAAGTCCCAGTATCTTTCTACAGCTCACCTCCCCCCACTGATATCCTTTTTGCAAATACACACAGAAATTGCTTTTCAGACTATGCCAGCTCTCTACATTTTAATGCCTGAATTTTGAACTCCAGTTCCAAGTTAGGACTCTCAAAGTGCTTATCTTTTAAACACAGCATTTGCTTTGCTTGTCAGCACTCTCAGCCCTGCTCCGAGAGCAGCAGAACGGTGGGCACAGGCAAGCTCCCAATTACAGCTCCAGGAAGGATAACAGTGATGTGCCAGAGCTGGGGAAAACACACAATGTGCTCAGGACCTCACATGCTCAGGGGCCAGCTTTGGGCAGTAGGTGATATGAATAGCTTCTGCATTTCACCCTTTAAGGAGATTTCAAAACATCTGAGAGTTTTCTTTGATCCAGTGAAGCCAAGTGCACTTTCACCTGCCACTCAAGGCCCTAATGCATCCCTGCCTGGCTAATGCCAACCTCCAGCTTCCCTCACTCCTATGAAAAGGGCACCTTTGCAGATCAGCTTATAGGATCACCGGGAAAAAAAGTGGAAATTTTAAAATGAAAGCCTTTCCTTTACAGCATGAAGGAGTCACAAGGAGATTTCTAGAGTCCAGACAGTGGGGATCTGGGAGCAACAGCTCAAAGAGGGACAAGTTCTGTGCTCTGGGGTTACTGGCTGTTCTTCCACTCCACAACTACAGAGAAGTGTGAATGGTTAAAGCCATTTAACAGAGCAAGTGGAGGAGTCCATGCATTTGAGTTTCTTTAACTGCTGGACTTGATCTTAAAGGTCTTTTTCAACCTAAGTGATTCTAGGTCTAACACTCCACTTCATGCTCAGAAAAGCATCAATCAAGTTGAATCCTCTATTTGAAAAATACACCTAAACTATCAAAACTTAAGAGTATTTAAATATTTAGCATATTGAGTATCATTATTCAAAGATGGCTCTAGGGAAGGGTCCACTTGGCTCTGCCTCATCAATATTCCTTGACTTATCACAGGCTACTCCATGGACAATGTTTGAACAACAGCTGTTTCACAGACTCCCTTCTCTCCCAACACAGGGGCTTCCCTTCTCTCCTCAAAATGCTGCTCAACTGCCTGGATATATTTCTCACTATTTTTTTTCACATGGCCACCTTTTTCCTCAAAGGTCATCTCATCTCATCTTACTGTTGAACAATATAAAGCTTAAGCACATCAGCACTAATCCAGTCCAGAATCTTCCTGTGCACCTCCCTCAAGGATATTTTACAATTAGCAACAGCCATAAGGAAGCTGGGAAACAATGAGGAAAGACCCAGCGCCTTAATCATAGGTTTGAAGCACAAATATCAAAACCCTAAAGAGCACTCTCAATGCAGAATCATGTTGGAAAAGAAGTCAGGCTGGAAAGCTCTGCCTTAAAGGGGCAAATTTACTGCTAGACAATTTAAGCTATTTAATTAAGCATTTAAAGACCACACACACAAACAAACACATGTTCTTTCACTGGAGCATGTAGCTCTGGGATTACACACCAATTCCAACACCTGCACATTGAACAGAACTCAGGGAGTTCTGTGCAGCAGAAAATATTTGCTAAGAACACAGTGACTGTAATGGGGAAGGGTGTGGTCAGGAGGCTCCTCCAGACATGCTCCAAACTCCATTCTTAGGCACTCAGAGCCTCCCCTGGCAGTGCCTTCTCTGCAGCCAGTGCTCAGGCAAGCTCCCTGCAGGACAGTCTCTCTGCTGAAAGGAAAAGACCCAAAAACCTGGGAAGAGGAAGCACCTCTGAAGAAAAGAGGGTTTTGTCCTTAGAGATATCATTTCTCAACGTTCCTAAATTCCCAGTTGATGACAAAAGTGGGTGTCTGATACTGCCTCCCACGGGATAAGAGCCCAGCCATTTGCCACCAGTGGTGCAACACTTACCTGTGTCATCCCAATGATGATTCCCAGCACATCAGTGTGACCTGGAGGTGGGCTGTCCAAAAGCTCTATCCAGATCCTTAATGGTCACACCTGGACAGAACCTCGAGGCAGTTGGCCCACCTTGAGGCTGGCACCTGAACAGATTTCTGCGTCTGAGCAGCTGCTGCCTCCTGAGAGCTCTTCTTAGAAGAGTCTTCTTGACTTGGAAGCAGCAGCTTTAACTTCTTGGGTCAGTATTTGCCAAGAAACCTGACACAGCATGAGAACAGTTATCCAAGTCCTTGGGAGGGAAATAATTTTTCCCTGTCAGCCTGGCTTGGGTGCAACATAACACCAGTGGGTGTCACAGCTGCCAGTGGGACCCAGCACCTCCTCCTTTACAGGGTACTGAGGTTTAAAAAGGTTCATTCAGGCAACTGCACTGCACAACGTCCAGAGGTAAATTCAGATCCTTCCTGCCTGGTCAGTTCCCAGAACTGCTGAAAAAAGGAATTTAGTGCCTTGCAGAAGTAGTGACTGTCCAGGCTCTGAGGCTCTGAGCTCAGCTCTTTGGGACAGTAGAGCCAGAGAGATGAGTGTGCAGGACAGCAGTTCCTGTGATAACTCTGACACCAAGGAAGGAAAAGAACACAGTTTCCTGTTGTGTCAGAAGTGCCTCAGCATGGCTGAATTCCTAAGGGATTGGGAAGGGGAAACAGCATGCACAGACATCTCTTTAAACTGTCAGATAAGCTGCACACTAATGGGTGGCTCAGATATTGACACTTGAACCCCCTGTGGGACTTTAATACCTGGGGATTTAATACCTGGTGGCTCAGGACAGAGACTGGCCCGTGCAGACCCAGGGCAACCAGGCACAGGGTACTGCCTGCAGCTCCCTGTGTGCTCTCACCCCTCTGCAGCAAGCACTGGAGCACCAGAGAGGTGATGCTTTCAGCTGCTCCTCTTTGAACCAGATGGATCAATCATTTGCCTGTCATGAGGAAACTTTCTGGAACTCACTTCTTACATTTAGTGATGGGCCCAGTATACACTGGAAGGAAGAAAAAGAGATGAGCTGAGTTAATGGAACAGACAGAGAAGGCAGCAGTGGCAGAGGACACACCAGTTCCACATGAACCAGGCACAGAACAACAGCTTGCCAGGGGACAAAAAATCCACATGATCTCAGCACTCCTCTCCAGTGATATCACAGGTTGGGAAGAATCAATCAGGCTTTCAAAAACTTAGGGCTATAAACAGTAAAATACCTTAGTCATCACATCATTAATGTACAGCTTTGCACTGTGAGAAAGCTTCTTAGTGAGACTTCTCAACCTCGTATTAAGTGTATGAAAATATATCTTGGGATTCTTAAGACTTAAAATTACTTTCTGTGTTAACTCTACTCCTGAGATCCTTGATGGAAAAGTACATCAAATGTTTGCTTGGGCTTTAAATGCCATCCTGGCTCAAATCTGGTTCATGAAGCCCATCTGAATATTGCTAATTTCCTGGTTAGACATGGACTGTACATCACAAAAAACTAAGATTTCCCCTGTTGTCTATGAAAACAGGAGAAAATTACTTTCATTCTCTTGTTCTAAAGACAGTTTCAGAGTTTTAAATACTTAAATCTCATGTTTACAGCTTTATAACTTTGACCCTCATTAAAAATGTAACTCCTTTCACGACAGACTTGTTTTTAGACCTCTGTCCTTCAGAAGCTGTTTGTTCATCCCGTGGAAGGCATAACTAACTGAACTTCTAGGTGGCCTGAAGCGATGGAGATGCAGGAGGACACTTGGATACAACATCTGGTAGCTGTCAACACATCCACACAGTGCAACAGCACCACAAAATAAACCTTCAGGCAGAATGCTCCTTTACATCTGACAGCTTTTGTTCTGCACAAGCCAGGGAGAACTTTCCACCTCCCTCTTGTGTCTCCTTGTACAAAACAGCTCCAAGATTTTCCCACACAACTCTCTTCTGGGAGCAATTGTAGCCAAGATTCAGTAAGTTGATCACACAGTACTGAGGACCTGTCAGTGGCTGTCCCATTCACAGGTTCCCTGATAGGATGGAAGAAGAAATTCTCTCCCTTATGTGAGAGGATTGGGGAAGTTGGTGCCTTTCCTCAGCAGTGCAGAGGGATTTGCCTGCCAGCACTCTCAGCTCTTCCACTTCATGTGTTTCCTGGTCCTGCACAGATGCAGAATGACAGCAAAGCTCCTGATCTCTGATCCTGTAGCACACAGTGTTTCTTGTGCTCTCCATAGGTATTAAAGCTTTAATAAGAGTCTAGAAGGTGCCCTGTGGCTTGCAGGGGAATGGGGTGGATAATAACTGCGTGTCCTCCTGTGTTAAATACCTGTTTCCTTGTTGCCTGTGATTGATGGATAATGACACAATAGCCCATTTAGGCGTGCCGCCCTCATTTTCCACTGTAATAATTTCATTTCTAGACAAGAACATTAACAACTCAGTTACAGTCAAATGGAAACAGAAATTCACAAATAAAAACTGCTGACTGCCAGAGCTTTGATCTTGCATCTTCAAACTTGAATCTGAATTTGATATTTTACTTGTGTGAGTCTCACGACCTGAGCAGAAAACAGCAAAATTCAATGTACTGCTTCTGAATGAACCCAAATTCCAGGTTGCCAAATTTCCATTACTTAAATCGAAGAGGTCCAATACAAACTCAGCTGGGAAGAAAACAGACTAAAATCCACACCTGAAAGGAATTCCAGCTCTCTCTCACCATCAAAACCATACATACACAAAATACATGATTTCTGCAGAAGGGCAGGCAGACATCTCTTTGAAGAGAAGGAAACAGTGGTTCCACCTTCTTCCTTAACCCCAGGGAGTGTGCAGTTTGACATTTTTTCCCACCTCTATAATCAACCTTCTACCTTCCTGTTCCAGCAATCCAACACCAACAGTGCATCAAGTAATGGAAAAGCAATCACTGCTAAGACAGCACAAAAGCATGAACGAACAGTTCTGAAGCTGAAGCTCACAACATCAAGTGAAAATTGCAACATTTTGGTGTGCTCCCACTTATCAAAACAGTCCAGATGGAGTCCTAGAGTTATAATCTGGCTCATATGCTTGTAAAACATATCTGGTGTTCCCCTTGACATTGCTGGAATTGGGCTGAGGACTCATTGGACTCAGCCCAACAATTTATGTCATCTCGTTCTCAGTGATGGGTCTTGTGTAAATCGTTATGGCAAAACCGTGACAGAAAATGGTCTCACTCTGGAAATGAAAGTTGTGCGTTCACTGAGGTGTCTTGATTCATGTAAACTGAACCTGTCCAGACATTTCCCCCTCACTGCCTGCTCATCTCCCTTGAGACACTTCAGTCATATCATCAGCACCATCAGCACTGTCCACTTCCAAGAGTCCAGAGGGAATTTCTGAGAGTGCAGCCGCAGTTTGGTTAGTCACCAGCTTACTGAAAGGATGACTTCAAAAGCATCAAAGCAAATTAGTGGCATGAGTCCTACTACTTTCATATAGGAGCTTGATCAAGGGATTTTACATCCTAATCCAAAATCCTCTCCTGACCATATACACGATCTATCAACTGCAGCACCACACGATCTGTCCTGCACCTGACTTACCACATTCCTTTGAAGCACTCTGAGGCCACGACATACATAGCTTCCAAATGATTGCACAGGCATATATTTAGAGTTTCTACAGATCTTCACAGAAAATCAACTAATGATGAATGCAAACACCATAAAAAACATACAGTGTGTGAGAAAGAGCCGCCAGCACTTTGTTTTAAGGTGAAACTGCACCTATGCTCAGCATCTATGACTAAGATCTCCCCCTTGGCGCACAGTTATTCCATTAACACATTAGGAGGAGAGGACCTGACAGCTACAGAGACAGGGTGCCATCTGTATCCTGCCCATGCATCCAAAGATTACTTCAGATCCTTCCTTGCTCAAGGCAAGATCTCACCTAGAAACAAATTCAAAGGATGAGTGTTCCAGATGCCTCATCACTCAGGAAAATGCTTTGTGTATTGAAAATGACCAAACCAAAGCTGTTTCTTAGGGAATGCTCTGCCAATGAGTCCTCTACAACACAATTTTAGCCCTGTGGAAGGGGCAGAAGCAGACTTACCCACAGTACACACTGCACTTTGCATGCACAAGAAGAGGTTTTCAAATAACCTCATTTTTACATCATCAGTGCCAGGCATGACCAAAGGCCTGGCTGTCCCATGGTGGTTCCTCACTTTGAGCCACCAGTGCAGGGAATATCCAACCTTTTCCTGCCCAGCAGCTCCGAGTGATGCAGCCCAAGTACTGATGTATCACATCACAGGGCCAATCAACCAGAGAGGACTGGACATCTATTTTGTCAATCACTCACAGATGAAGTTATTTAAACAAATTTCAGGAAATCACAATTATTCCCTCCAGCTCAAGGCATTGTAAACAGAACATCTAATCCAACAGAGAACAACTTGATTAATGAGGCATTTATAATCTATAGGGAAAGAATGGTTATTTCAGAGTTACATCATCACACAGATTTGTTAATGTCAACGGGCAAAAAATCCAACAAACCCACCACTAGAACACAAACGCAGGGGCCAAAGGGAGAGCAGTTTCATTTTGGAGAAGAGTAAGGAGTGTTGCTTTATGTGAAACAACCTATTTATACAGCAGCCCAAGCCAACCTCAGCACACAGAATAGATAATTCTGTAATATACAGCAATATTTGAGTCCTGAGATAACCCTGCTCGGCCACACATCCCCAGCAGCAACCAGAGACACTGAGGAAGTTCCACTTAAGTATGTGCTGCATGCTCCAGCCAGCTCACCCAGAAGCTGTCCTCTGGGACAATCCCATTGCAGAGCAGCAGTTCAGCAGCAGCAAACACATACAGTCCCCACCACATGGGTAAGGTGAGGCTGAAGGAAAAAGGAGGACAGGATTTTGGAATACGAGCAGGGAGGTGGAGTGACATAGCAAGCTGGGAATCACACAAGTAGAGCAAGAAGATGCAGCTTCACAACTCTTCTAGTGAAAAGTGAACTTATTTTAAAACACATTGGGTAGCATGGTTTGCTTCTTGAGGCAAGGCAGGACAGAGCTGCCAAGAAGGAGGTTGTAGTTTTTTTATCTGGGAAGGGCTGGAGAAAACACATTGATGGGAAGCTACTATTGGCTGAAAGGAAGAGTGTGTGAAGTCTCTGGCAGAAGATCCCTTACAACCTTCTGTGCCAAAGGAAGAGGGACTGAGAGGATTCATACTGCTTGGAGAGCTGAGATGACAGAAGATGCTGAGAAGACAGAAGAGAAAAAGGTCCAGAGAAATATTTTCGGTACTTTTTGGCAGTCACATTTTACAACAAAAGCCACCCTTCTCTGCACATGGAAGGTCTCTGCAGCACGCAGAGATTAAGCCAGTCCTTCCAAACAGGCAGTGCATTTATCACAGCTTCATTGCAGGATACACACATGTACACCAACACACCCAGCCCTGCCACAGGTCACTGCAGGCAGATCCAACTGCTTATTCACAGCAAGTGTCTGCCCAGCTCTGGGAGCTTCCCACTGCAGCCTTCCATACTGATCTCAAAAGCTTACAACTCCAGTTAAATGCTGGTACGGTGCAGTGATTAGTGAGACACAAGAGGGAATGAAAAAATGATTGACTCAACATGTCAAGCCTCTGTGATGTAAAACCAGGGTGAGCTCGTGATAAAGTCACACACTGAATCAGACACAAAAAATCCCAAATCAGCTCTGCTGCCTGGAAATCCACTCATCCATTAGCCTGTGGAGAGAACTTTCCATAGGTCAGGTGGCTCATAAAAATTCCTCCACAATGTGCATGTTTCCCAAACCATTAGGATGTTTACAGAAGAAACTGCCTAGATATACAAGCCTTTCCCTCACTCCAAGTGGAAGACTCCAGAAGCAGATTCTAGAAATCCACACAGTCAAAAGGCTTCACAGGGGTGAGGGAGGGCAGGGGGAAAAGAGGTGTGCTAGCTAATGATACAACCTGAACAAAATCCACACACCTAATATGCAACAAGAAAAGCAGAAGATGATGCCAGCTGTGGATCCAAGGAGGACAGATCAAAAGCAAGGCCATCTCCAGCACCCTTAGCATAACACACAAATGGATTTTAGTGTATGTGTGGACATGCCACCACCACCCTCAACTGCAGGTTAAAGCTGAAGAGATGGAGTAACATTGTCAAGAGAATAAATGATGGATACCAGACAGCCCGTGAAAATGCATTTGAGGCAGGTGTCATCTTCCATTATAGGGGGAATCTGGTGGAGTCTAGCAAAAAAAATGCCAGACTCCACAATTAGGCACATTCTACCAAAAGGAAAGCAATTATTTTTGATGCTTGGACACACATTTTCTCTTACAAATTGCAACACACTCCTTGCACCACAGGCTTCAATAAATACTCCAAGGCTACAGGTCACAGAAGAAGCTCCATTCTCAGGATAACCACATGCTCCTTCTTTATTTAATTGGGAAGCCACACAGAGCTGTGGCTTGTTACAGCAAATGTTTTCAGGACAGAAAGTCCTAAGCTTTGCCTGCTTGTCACAGCATCTTGTGGATTTTAACACCAACAGCTACAGTGAAAAGCCTGTGAAATCTGATCTGCACCAGAAGCTCTGTTCACACAGAATACAGAAAGGCACTGCAGTGAATGGATACAGGGAAATGGGCTCAGAGCAGGAGAAACACACAGTTGATGTTTCTAGTTGTATGGGAGTGGGACAAGCTCAAGTGAGCATCCACTAAGAATCCCTCTTACCCTCTCCAGTAAAAAACAAGCAGAGAATGGAGATGTTGCTGTGCTCAGCAAGCTGAACCGGGACAGAACTGGCAGCGAAACTGCTCTGACAAGTGCCAGCCTCAGTGCAGGAAGGCACAAGAGCAAGTCTTGAACAACCACTCCAGCACAAGCCTGGAGACCTGCACAATAATGTACAGTGCATGCATTTTTAAAAGTTCATGCTATAGCTCTCCTCTTGCCCTCTGTCTTAACAAACAGGAGGAAAGGATTACAAAGTTATTAGTTACTAGCAACAAAAGCTAGGAAATATTCATGCAACTGGTGTTGCTACGTTTGAGGCCTAAGAGGATCTGGAGACAATAGTAAAAAGTCAGTTGAGACAAACCATTTGCTCCTGAGCTTAAAAAAACCCTCTTGCTTTCATATATATGACAGCTCCATCTCAGTGAAAACAGGAAAATATGCAAGCAGCAGAGACAACTCCCTTCATTTCTCCTCCTCCTGCCTTTATGACACTCAACAGTGCACAAAGGGTACTTCATTTCCCACCTGATTTTCTCACACCAAGTAACATGCTCATTATGTCTGTTCTCTTCTATACACAAAGGAGGAATGCAGAAAGATCCCCTGCCTATGGACAAGAGCAGCCATAGGATGTATTCCTAAAGTCGCTTCCAAGAAGCCAACCTGGTGCTCTCAGACAGGAACACTGCTACACCAGGGGCTACACCAAAGAAATGCCAAATGCCACACAAAACCCTTTCAAAAATGAGAGCAAAGAATGGGAAAATTATTTAGGAGAAACCATGTGACTTAGCAGACAGAAACCCAATTTTCCATTCAAAATAACTTTCTCCCCAACAGAAAAGCAGCTCATCAGAGACAGAAAAGAGGTCTCACACAACTCAAATGACAGCCACTGTGAAACAAAAGGCCACCAGGAGCATCACCAACCATGAGGCTGCTACAAGAGCTGGACCCAGGCTCTGCACAACAAATCAACAGCTCATCTGCCCTGCCAGGGCAGAGCCCCCCAAAGCCAGCAGGAGAGCCAGCACCTGGCACCTCACTCATCCAGCCCTGTGCCCAGCACCTCCACACTGAAAGTAACAGCAACCAGCACCTTTCATGCATGTTAGGTGGGACCTTGGTGCTGGGATAAGTTGCCAATGCAACAATCAACAAGTCAAAGCATTTAATAAGGGGCTTGTTGTCATTTACTTTAGCTGTGACAGTTAATACACGTGGAATGAAACTCTCCTGCAAAATTAGGGCAACACAGAAGATGGGTGTTTCCTTATCACAATATATGTAACAGAAAAGCCCCCTCAAATCTCAGCAGTCACATACACATGCTAAGATTTACTGAATGGAAGGAGTTGAACCTGGTAAATCTGCAGTTTGCAAATCTGGCAATGATCTTAAGTGGGTGATGGTGTGTGTCGAGTAAAACAAAAGGATTTCACAATATCAGAATTATACAACATAGGGATGTAGCAAATTGTTCCTCAGGCAGGGGCAGTTCAACAGGCATTAAACAACATAAAAAATGCTGGTTTTGCACAAGCTATTTATTCCCAGCCTGCAGATGCCTGAGA
Organism: Notiomystis cincta; assembly: GCA_013398075.1. Lineage (NCBI taxonomy): Eukaryota > Metazoa > Chordata > Aves > Passeriformes > Notiomystidae > Notiomystis > Notiomystis cincta. The sequence continues at coordinate 51,339 of VZRX01000313.1, read as the reverse complement.
AAGAGGCAGGTTGACTAGCGAGGGACCAGCATGTCACTTGCTATTTATGCTCTCACAAGTGACTGAATTTGACAGGGACAGTTGATAACCTTCTGAAAATAACTGAACTATCAAAGAATCTGTGTCTTAGCTAACACGGATTTTTGGGTTTGCAGCTTGCAAAAATGCAGACTCTCAGTCTAAGGAGATGATCTTGCAACTCTACCCTGGAAGTCACTGAAGTGGAATATCTGTTCTCTAGGGACAATTCATAACTCCCTTTCTGAAGATCTCTATTTGTGTCTTAGAATTTCGAAGTCATCTATTTTCCTTGCAGTATGTTAGGTGTACATGTTGCTAGTTTTTTTATTTAGGTAATTAGAAGGGCTCTTTTTCATGTTCAATCAAAAGCAGATTAGACAAGTTATCCTATGTGGGGCAATCCAGAATTTACAGCTCTCCTGACCAAATGCATGTCACTTGGGTCATCCCAAACCCCACATTTCTGACTTCTTTAATTAGTAACTACTGTAGGTCTACTAAAACATGATGAAGATTGGCATATGGAGGCTTGGGAGATATCCCTTCCAAGCATTCCACCTTCCAGCTTTCCTCTGCACACACACAGAGCCAGGTATAGCAGGAAGAAAGCTGGAAGACTTTCATACCTTGTCTGTTTTTAGCACATCCCAGGTGTCTATGGCTGGGACCTCAACTCCTGTCACTTAGTAGGGCTTTGGCAGCACCCTGCCTGAGTTATGGAAGGGAACCACAGGAAAACATTCCCCAGCCTGAATGGCTGCTGTAATTGCTGCTGGGGAGGTTAGTGTAAGCAGCAGTGGAGCCCCAGCCAGAGCTTCCTCTTATGCATGTGTGTGCAGTGATTTACTGGGCACCTGCAGGCACTCAATTCAGTGTAAGGACTGGTGCCTCCAGGCTCTCTGCTGTAGCAATGGACCAAATCTGACCAAGTCAAAACACCTGCCCAATTCTATATACTCCAAATGGGAGAAAGGGCAGAGCAGGCATCAACAATCAGAAAAAGAGGGATTCCCAAATTCCCAGATGCTTGGGAATTGCTCTTGCATAGGAAGATGTTATTTCATGGGAGCAGAATGGTGGAGAGAATATGGAGAGGCATTTGGTTAAAAGGAGTGTCATCTATAATTATAGATTCCCCAGTGACAACAAAATAAATTGGGAATTGTAGAAACACCGAAGGGGAAATAAAAGTTGTCACTGATGGTAAAAGTAATAATTAATACTGGAGCCTTCTCTCTCTCTGCTCCTCACCACCACCTCGGTGGGAATGTGCCAGGCTCTTTCCCAGCAACAGAATTATTTCTGTAAAACATTTTTGTAAGTTGCAATACCTCTGTAACTGAAAATAGAGGCAAATGCAAGTGCTTAGTGGGACCTTTGAAACCCCAGCTGTGAAGACTCATTAACTGTAAGTACATTTTTGCAGATGCACAGCTCTGAATCTGACTCATAACTCTCCTCCCATGACAGCAAGACCTGGGATTCAGGTAAAAAGGCTTAAGATAATTGATATGGATTCTTACTCAGGCAAATTAGGAGGAAGAAAGCAGCAAAGAGGAGACTTAAGGGATATGGTGAAGGAAGGAGGATCAATTGTTTAGTTGGCTCTGTTGAGGGATCCATCACTTGCAGTTCCAAGGCACAAGGAGGGCAGTATGAGATGGGAATCTATGTTTTATCTAACAAATTTTATGCATCTTGCTCTTGTGTGGTGGACAACAGCTCTAGCTTCAAATACCAGGTCAGAGTAAAGGCCCCTCTTGGTTAGTTATTGGGGATTTCAGTAATTTTGTCCTTTTAAGGGCTGGAAATGTTCAGGTTTACCAGGCTCAACTGCACGTAGGGTAGTCCTTGTGTCTGCAGCTCTGGGTTGCCAAAGGACAGGACAGATATGGGGAAGATGCACAATTAAGCATCCCTCCCACACATAAGGCATCTGGCAAAGTGGAGCACTCAAGTCACACCTGACTCAGAGCTGCACACGAGGGTATTCACCTACAGTCACATGTGCATTGTGTGTGTGCATTTGCTGCCAGCACAGCTCTTCCTGACTGCATTTCAGTGACTACAGAAAGAGCAGGGTCAAAACCTGCAGTAGGAGTCTGTCAGCCACCAGCCTGTGACTGCAGCCAGTGTGCTGACACACACCAGGGAGGAGGGCACACCTCTTGGTGTCCAGCAGCTCTTTCCCGCTGGCATTTCCGAGCCCGATACAAGATTCTGGTAACAACAATATTTAAACCGTGGTGTTGTGTATTATACAAGAACAGATCTTCCTTCACTAAAACCTCATTGGCTTTCCACCACCCCACCAAAAAAAAATTAAAAATTAAAAATCTTCTAGCAGCATTGACCGAATTGTAAAGCAACCTGGTTGGCTTCCATGCATCCGATGGCCTCTTCCAAGAGTGAAAACTCCACGCAGACATAGCCATAGTCGTAACCTGGGGACAGCATTTAAATACAGACGGGAGTCATGTTAGTGCCTTGTCATAAAGAAAGCCACATTAAATAATCAATTTCCCTTTCCCTCCAATGACAAGCCCTCTAACCACCACCCCTCCACGTCAGAGTGAAAAAGAAAGAAACCAGGGACTAGTTGGACGATGATTAACTGTGCAGTTCACCACGAATGTTAATAGTAGTGTTCCCACTTTCCCTTACACAACCCAGTGACAGTCACACCCTTTCTTAGGGCAAGAAATAATTGCTTTGCTGTTTGGTTTTTTTAAGTCATAGTGACTTTCCATTGCCAGTTTTGCTACCTTGGAAGCAGCACTCTCCAAAGTAAGTGTTGATAAATCATTTCCAAGTACCTTGCTGCAGATGTATTTTACCCAAATAGCCAGCATTTTAATTGGGCAATATTTCAGACAGAACTAACACAATTCCTTTGCCTTTTCTATTTTTCTTTCAACACCTGCTTACTTTTTGAAGTCCAATCCCTTGCATTATGAAAAAGTGCAGCTGAGCAGGAATGAGAACTCCAACTTTCTCATTTTGGTATAGATGTCACTGCACACATAACAAGAGGGTTGGGAGCTTTAAGTTTAGATTCAAGGAACTACAGAGTCTTTACTCTTCTCACTCCTTGGAAAGCTGTCATCTCTGTCACTGCAGAAGGGACCCACTGATCTGACTGTGTACTCCAGTTACCTGCACTGAAATATTATGTCCCAAAGTAAAGTGCAGGGTGAACACTACAGAATCTGAGACCAACTCAAGATCCATCCCTGGTGCTGAAACTCTGTCCAAGAACTGGAGCACTGAGGAACAACATAAAGTCACAACTTCACCCTTCACATGTCAAGGCCACCACACTCCAAAACAGTACTTTGCAGATGATCATAGGCAGAGATGTCCAACACGGGTATGAGCAGTGGGAGGACTTGGCTCCCTCCTCCTGCTGCTCTTTTTTCTGGTTTGGAGTGAGAGGAAAGCTGGTCTGCATGTGATGTGTGTCATTTTAGGCACCTAGCTGTCCTGGTGAAGAGCTCGTCCTCCCTCCTACTAAAGATGCACATCTCAACTCTGGTATTTTCAGCCCAGGTATGTATCTGGTTCCTATTGCTTCAGCCCCTCACCTTCCATGAAAAGGTGACTCTATGCATGTTTCTCTCAGGCAAGGCATTCCAGCCTCCTGGAAAACAGCCCTCATCTCCCTCAAGCCTCAGAACATTTGCTGCATTCTCTAGTTTTTCCTTCTCTGTCACTTTACCATCTTTGTACTTTACCACATCAAAGACAGGACCACACAAAACTATTTCATCATCAAACCCTACTGATTTTTTTTAATCCTTTTTTTTTATTCTGGGAGCTCTTTGCATGCTGTTCTAACAACACAATCCTGACTTTGCACCTTTACCTTTAATAACAAGACTCCAATTTGAATCTAGCACCTCTTCCACCTCACAGGGGAATTTATTCCCCTTTCCCATATTATTTTAGTCAATATAATTATGCTAAAGAGAAATTTATCAATCTGTGTGCTTTTCAGCTCAGTGGAAGATGCAGTCCAGCAGCACAACATCTGCGGTGGAAGGCAGCTAAAGCCACTTGACACTCTGACATCAAGTGGGCACCTGGAACTAGAGGTGTGATTTCAGCTGGCAGGATTGACAGACCCAAATTGATCCAGCTGTTCCCACGGCCTCCATTCTGCTCTGCAGTACAGCCACACCGGATCACATTTTGAAAATGAAGGAGATCTCTCTCTGCAGAAGGCAGCTGCTCCCCAGAAGCAGTGCTGCCCCTTGCTGGGAGACTGCTCTGCATTCCAGGCAGACACCTCTGCTACTCCATGCACAGTTTGCAGCCTCACGTGGTACATTTTAATGCCTTACTCAAATCCAGGACTCTCGAGTCACTTCTTTGCCTTCTGTTTAGAAAAGGCCTGCATGAATTATATTTGTCAGCCCATAAGGCTCCTGATTCCCCTTCAGAGAGGATTTTTAAAAGCTGCTGTAATCAGCAAGGCAAGATCAGAGCACTATCTTACTTCCATGTGTAGGAGATCTCGTGAGAGACACAAAGCAAGATTGCAGAAGTTTTCATTCTACTTGCTCTGCAATAAGAGGAGGTTTACATACCAGTCCTCATGAAGGCAATGAGTAGTTTAGCCATGGATTTAATCCAGCATGACACAACTGAGAGTGCAAGGCTGAATGTTATACAGAGATACAAAAGCTCAGACGCTTGGAGGAACATACGCTAGAGGATCATTCCAAGCATTACAAGGAGACAGTTAAGAGGAAGCCCAGCACATTTCTCCTGCTGCACTTTCCACACCTCTGCTCTCTCCCACCCTACTCATAAACATAGCAGCAATAACATGCACACAAACAATAACCATGGCCCCATATCCTGCCAAAATGCAGCTCCAGGCCAGACGTTCAGCTCTTGTGGTCGGCTCACAGAGGGACAGAGCGTTCTGGAATTCACTACAAGCTGTCCTTGCACAGACAGCAATGAAATAGTGATGCAAGAAGAGAGCAGCCTGGAGCCACTTGCTGAAAACCACTGCTGGAGATGTGTGGGGGCTTGACACTTTTCCCCTCCCCCAGATCCAGAGCTTTGCATGGATCTGACAAGCACACTCAGGATGTGAGAAGTACGGAGTAACATCAGCCTTGGGCGGCATGCCACCCCTGCTCTGCCCCCCTGCCCCCAGCTCCTCCTGAGCATCCTTCCATTTTAGACCATGGCAGGGAGGCAACTGAAATGGAAGCCTGTGGAACAGTGGCACCACACCTTCAAAATGCAATGGCTGCTGATTTTTCCACCATCTGTAACAGTCACATTACCCAGAGAACAACACTTGAAACAAAACCAAGTAGCCTGAGGCTGGTTCTTAAGGGAGCAACTACAGAGGCTCCTGCCACCAACCTGTGCTTCTTCCCTGCCTCCTCCATAGGGCTGGTCCAGCTCTGTGTGGCAGCTGCTGAGCTGGGATATTTCTGTTTCCAAAGCCTTCACAGTTTGCTTGTCAGAATGCTAACAATTTAGGTGCTGTTACAACAGGCAGGACATGGGATTTTGATGGAGGGATAGGGCCAGGCACCTAACAGCAGGAACTGGTTCCAGAGGCATCCCAAGGTAAGCAGTGCTCCCCTGTGAGTGAGAGCTCTTGGACACCCTCTGGTATTCTTCAGGTCATAACAGTAAAACCAAAGCAATCAAACCAGCAAAGCAGAACCAGTGCTGAAGAAGAGTGTGGGGTTTTTGACTCAGAGAGGCCTGACTTCACATGCAAGGTTTCACACGAAGATATAAATCCTGGTATCTTCACCTGTTCATTAGTACAATACTACAGTTCCAGGATCCAAAAGAAATGAGAATGGAGCAATGATTTGCAGAAGTATGTATAATCGACACAGACTCTGTCAAAAAGGAAAGAAATCCTTGTGTGGTAGTTCCCCCACACAACCTCTGAGCATGCTGCAGCGCAGCTACAGTGTCCAAATGATCTTTCCAACAGAAACACTTGAACTTGCCCAGATTTTGGCCCTAGCACTGCCATAAAACATGCATGTCCTCATCTCCCCCCATATTTTAGGTCAACTGTGCAAAAGGACTCTTGTACCTTATTTAGCTACTTCCTTTCAGCTGTGCAAGTCTACAGTACCACAGGCTGTGTACGAGGGATGAAATCAGAACACAAGGAGAGCGTGCACATAGATTGCAGAGGACTTCTGCTTTCCCTTAAGTGCTTCTATGTATACACAATCCTTCACGGATGCTCCCAAAGCGTGCTCGGCTGTCTTCTGCACTGAAAATGGCACAAATGCTTAATACTTAGGAGTAAGGACACATTTAGAGCTCCAGGAAGCTGCTCTGCGAGCATTAGAAAAAGGAACATTCTGCCTCTGAAACAGACGTGTTTTAGCAAAGTGAATTTTGACAGCAAATGGAGGGTCCCTGCTAGTATGCAATAGTTTGGCTAAAAATCCTGAAAGCCTGCCTTAAAATTACTGTTCTTTGGCTTCAGATATAGAGATCAAAGACTTGGGATTTAAAATAAGCCTTGTCTCTATACAGACACAGTTTCTACTGAACAACTGACACATAGTAATGTGTTACTTCACCATAGTTTGTTATATCAAAGATCTAAATAAAGGAAAACCAAAATGTTGTTCTCATAGGGGCTGTAAGCGGTGTGAAGACAAAAAAAAAATATCTCTAGAGTTTTAGAAGACCAAATGAAAAGATCCTGTAGTGACAGCAGCACTGTCTGTGCCAAAGCAAAGATAGTTTTGGAAAGAAAGCAGGATGGCAACATGACAAAGGCATCCAATCCGAGAGGCGATCCAGCTTCTTGGTTCTAGGAATGAGCGTGCAGCCAGCGGTGCTCCTGCACAACCCCAACAAGCTTAAGGCATTGGGTCACCTCATGTCCATGGGGAGCCATCACCTACACAAAGATACTCCCTCTCCTCTGGGACAGGAAGAAGATGGTCTCCCATTCAAGTAACTCCATGTAACAGCTCACCAAAGGACACTACATTAACCTGGGCAGCTGCACCACCTCCAGCGTGGTGGAGGTCCCTGCATCTGCCAGGTGGGGCCAAGCAGCCTCAGGGCAGATGGACACAATGCAGTCTCCACAGGCAGAGAGCTTCTCCACCATCCCAACACTTCACTTGTGGTTCTTCCCCTAGGATAAGACAGAATTACCACAGAAGAAAAGCATTTGCAGTTCTGGGGACTTCTAGGACTTGGAGACATAACGCATTAAAGCAGAGCCATGGCCAGCAGCTGAAGCAGGAGATTCTTGCTACTTGCTCCCTCCAAGAGACAGCTTGGCAGAGCAAGGTACAGCTGAGGAAATCCTCCACAGAGTTTCACCCATGCTAGGGAGGAAAGTTCTATTGCTCCAAGGGCAACTACAGCAGAATGTATGGAGTGACTATGAAGGACTTCCACATTCATGAAGGAATCTGCAGTCTCACACACTGACCTTTGCGGAGCTCAGGTAATGGAGACAGGGATTGTGCACCCTGTTCTCAGAGAATCTGCCATTCTGTGGTTGAAAGGAAGATCTACCTCATGAGTGGGAGATTTTGGCAATGTGCCCATGACTCCACGCACAAGATTCACCTGTTTCCTCCAAGGGAAGATGTGGATGTAGGTCATCCATACCAGAGTGAATACCTCATCACAGGAAAATACTGGAGAACACAGGGCTTTCTCTGGATCTCTGTGCTATCACACTGGACTATTAGGAGGCAACATACACTCAATTCCTCCAAGGAAACAGGAGCTCCTGGACATGCTCAGGAGTGGCTGTACCTGTGCTTACTCAGCAGACACTGCCTTTGCAGTGAGGATGGACATCACAGCAGTGCCTTCCGTGGCAGGCAGAGGAAATAAATCTGCCCAACCAGTCTGAAAAGCTGGAGGGCACCCCCGCAGCACGGCAGGGACAGCAGCAATCTATCTATGCTGCCACAGAAGCCAAAATCATGAGCTCTCTCAATACCAGCTGGTGGATTCTGAGCATCCATAAATTTGTCAGATCTCTTTACTGCACAGATAAATTGGTCTTCAGAGCTACTAAAGCTGAAGAGCTGTACTAGAATAAACAGGACAATCTGCAACAAGCCATATCCCCAGTTCCTTTCAAAGGCTGAGCATTTACAAGCCACACCTGCTGTTGGGAAAAGGTCTGTCACTTCCTGCTGTCCCTCTGTGTAAAGAAGTACACTCTTACACACTCATTCATGACAGAGAACAGCAGTGAAACCACAGGAAATGAAACAGAGCTGTATTCTGAAAGATAGGGCACTACAGTCCATCCTCCTCCCTCCGTCCTGGAGAAGGAGACACGGAAAGGACCTGCCTGAGACACCCTCAAAGGCAGACACCAGCAGCTCCATAAACAACAGGAACTACTACAGTCAGAGCTTCAAATGGCTGTCAACCCTTCTTGGCCCAAGGAGGGTAGTTTATACACCATCACATAAGGAGAGGAGGGAGAAAACTTCAATGCTAAGACTGCACACACTGTAGTTTTATTAAAGACAAAGTATCACATTATGTTTGTGCAGAACCTGAAATCTGAGGAGTGTTGGGGCTTTCACTAAACTCCATGAGAGAGGACTGTAAGCTGCATTCCTGGGAAGCTGTTCCATCCAGGAACTTGGTTTTAAAGTGCTGTTAATGTGAACATGGTCTCCAGGATGTATGACTTGTCAGCACAAGGCTATCAAGTTAATGTCAGTACATCGTGCAAAGCCTTCAAGTTTTGCTCCAGAGATGCAAAAGGAATGAGCACCTTGGTAAAAATGGATTCTGCGTGTCAAAAAGGCTGTGAGCATGTTTGATGGATGGATGTGTTTGTTTCCTTTTCAGAACAGGCCTTATAACCCTGAACCAAGGTAGATCACTATCACAAACACTGACTTAGGTCAGATCAGTACTTCCTGTTTCCTAAGCACAGAAGAGGACAGAGGAGCAAGAACACCTTTTGCTTCCAAGAGACAATGCACTAGTGCCCTGAAACCAAGCAAGGCAAGCCAAAAGCCTACTGCCCACACAGCTGGGAAAACTGGCAAGGACTGCTATTGCTGACCATGGACTAATTCCAGCTAAGTGTATTTTTTGGTTCTTGGCAGGCTATTCTGGCTACAAACTAAAATCAATTGGTTCAGGCAGAGCAGTGCTGAAGATATTTCCACAAGTCCTGGCAGGTGAGCCCTGCAGTCTGCAGAATTCTGCTGATGACTGGGGGATCTGACCACGCCTCAAGGGGAAACTCCTCATGTGCTACGGCATCTGGTGAGCTCAGGGATGGTCACCTCAGCTCTCAGCAAGTGCCTGAGGTCTGCATGCCTGAGTCATGGCTGATGCAGCAGGGTGGGCCACACAACTTTCACTGTGCAGAGCACTAAGCACATGGTGCATCAGCACTACCTTTGATGGTGAGCCAAGCTCTCCTCTGTATAATTAGCACAACAGGCCAGACGCCCCTCTGCACCACAGCAAGTGCTAGAGACATCCCACAGCAACCCACAGCATGTTCTTTGTACCAAATCCAAGAATCTAAGTCTTTGTGGGACCTAGACCTCATCTAACTCCAGGGGGTTGGTGCCAAGCCCTCTATATGGGGAAGCCACCAGCTGGCCACAAATCCACCCTGCAGAGGGGTTCCCCCAAGGGCACTGCATCACTCCAGAAAGGAAACAAAAAGGTTTCTGCATGGCACAGTTCCAGAAACACTCCCTCCTCCTGCAGAGGAGCAGCTCACCTCTCCAGTCCTACCTAAGGCTGGGAGCCGCAGCACGATGGCACTGGTGGCAGGAGCAGCATCTTGCCAGCATTTCTGGTCTCCAAGAGCAGCCCTACCCAAACACCACACAAAACAAGGAAGCTAAAACCCTGTTACATGTGGGCCTGACAAATGCACAGCCATGTCTGCCTCAAGGGAAAGGAGATCTCACTGCCTTGGAATGCACTCCAGCCATGGAAAATGGAGAACTTATCCCTGCTGTGGAAAGGTGCACCAATTTTAAAAAAAAAGAAAAAAATCGGCACCAATTTTTCCATCATGAGCTGGAAACTTCTGGACCCCTAGATTATGAGTTTTAGCAAAATATAACACTGAAAAATACAATTTTGAATTCCAGAGGCTTCCTCATATATATTCTTGAAACCAATGATTCACTGTTGTGATATACAAGATAGACTGCACTTGGAGGGGAAAAAAAAGCAGCACCTTTTAAAGATTTATCTAAGGGACTTATTAATATTTAACAGGGCACCAGTGCGGCAGAGCTTAGAGAGAACAAGCAAGATAATCCAGTTTCTTGTAGGACTTGGCCGAGGCAATTTTAAGTTTAACACAGGGAGGGATAAGGGGAGCAATTCCAAGCACCACATAAGGTGGTCTGGAGAAATTAAACAGAACATGAATTTTAGGGTAAAAAGGTGGCTGAGCAAGCAACAAAGTACATTTAGTGACAATAATAACTTGCTAAAACAAGCTTTTCAAAATGAAGCAGGCAGCTGCCATAAAGCAGCTCGTGTTTTCAGGTGACACTGCATTTCTTGGGTGCTCCTCCACCACAGGAAGAAGCCTGTCCTTTAGCATCAGGTGCCTGTATCCATGTGGACATTGCTCTGGCTCCAAGCATTGCTGCTGCTCAGGGAGCTTCCACCTGCTCCAGGTATTCCTGTTCCTCAGGGGTGCTGTATTGCGTTCCCACATCCCTACCCAAGGTTCAAAAGCGAGTATTTGGAAGGGTCAGAATAGGGTTAAAACCCCAAACTCCCAATTTCTGAAGTGCTGCACTAATTTAAAGAGTACATAAAGGGGCTGGGGTAGATCTCACTGCTCATGCTGACTGGAATCCAGCTCACCTGGTCCCTCCAGGTCCACTTCAGAGCTCCTCTCTGCCATGCTGCTCTGCACCAGGCCCTCCTAGCCCAGCAAAAATTCCTCTCAGTTCCCCAGATGGGCTTATGGAATGAACTAGAAAAATCACATGGGCTGCCAGCCATTTTTCAGGCTTACTTTCCCTGAACAGCTTTCACAGATGCTGGTACCAACACTAACAGGAATCTTGGTTGGAAAACACATGTTCCAAGCTTGTCCCACTGCATGCTGCATCCAGGAGAACAATTTGAACAGAAGGCTCAGAGTATGCCTTGTGCTTTCACTTATTACTTTGGACACCACTGCAGTGTCTTTTAAGACAAGCAGCCCTTTAAGATAAAGCTGGCTCCACGTGCTTCCTTCTCCAGGGAACACGTGTGTGACTCAGCCAGAATTCCGTGCATATCAGACCCTCAAGATGAGATCTCAGACTTATGTCTGACATTAGACAGGGAACTAGAAATAAAGCCTGATGAGAATCAGGCAGGAGGTAAGTTTAAAATATGATCAAAATCAAAACCAGAGCAGAGCGTGTTCATGTTAGACTCCTCAAAGGTCAAAAGATATCAGCTTGAAGTTCCTGGCAGTCAGCACCGAGGCAGGAGCAGGGACAGTTACAGGAGGAGGAGAGACCCCATGCCATGAGCAGCCAGTGGTGTCACACACTGCACTAACACCTCCACAGAGGGGACACCAGGGTGTAAAGCCAAATGAAAGCCCTGAGCCCAGCAGGCAGAGACAAGCACCTTTAGATGGGATAGGGGAGCTCACAAACCGTTCCAAGAGAGCTGCTGACAAGTCATCACTGCAAGCATCTACAGGAGCAGCAGGACATCCATGTGCTGCCCAGGACATGCTGCACACCAAAGCAGTGATGGTCTTTGAGAAGGGTCAACAGTCTCCTCAAGGTTTGTTCTTTGCAAAGATTAACTGGACAGACATGACCAAACACACTTGAGAACGCAAGCTGAAAGATTTAATACAGTTATTTCTGGCAAGGCTTACACATCACACTGGAAGAAGCCCTCTTCCCCCCAAAAATGGATTTGGCACTTTCAGTCTGAACATACAGGCATCAACTCAAAAATCTAACTGATGGAAATTACAAGTTAATGTCTTTTAGGGTAATACTATAAAGTCTGACTTTGACATTTTATCATTGTAAATATCTGCCTCTTTGATTTAAATAGAATTACTATGCCACTTCTTAAGGTCTCTCCTTTCACTGCCTTGTTTAAAATCTAGCCACCATTTCAGTTTGTGGGCTTCAGAGACAAAATAATCTAAAGAATCAACAGCTTGAATGCATACTAAAATCACACCAGGTATATTAAGAACAGCATTCCATTCTCAGCACAGCCTTCAGTGAAAATAGACTTTCCTTCGCACATACAGAGTATGTAAAAAAAGGGGCTTTATAAAGAAATTGAGCTGCTTTTTCCAAGAAAAATCAACCATATATTTTTCCCCCAAACCAGAAGGAGTCTTGTAAAAGATCATACAGTGGAATCATTACACTGAAGCTGCTGAGATAAGCTTTATGATAAGCGTTATCTTTTTGAGAAACCGATCCAAACCTTACTTATTTCGAGTTAATTGCATGTCATTTGTTTCGGCTGTTATTGTTCCCCCCACAGCTGCAGGCATTCTTCTCTCAAACACAGTCAACATGCATACTCATGATTAATGTTATTTTTAACACTCCTGGACAGCACTCAAAAATATACAGCCCACTCAGACTGGCTTAGCATGTGCTCCTCTGAGCCAGGCTGCCATCGTCCCACTGAGCCGATACAGCAGTGCAGGTGTATCCCAGAGACACCAGCAATCCAAAAGGTTTGCTTTTAATTCTTATGGATAGTTACATATACACCCCATCACAAAGGCATCATTTAGCCCATGACTGGCCTCTAGTTTCAAAGAGGTTTAGCTTTTCAGAAGTCAGTATTAATTCCATTCTATACACTTCTCTAGGAGGAGCTAATGTGAAAAGCTGGATTAATTTTGCTACAGCTTCTAGTTAAACAATTTCTAAAAGAAGTATTCACAAATCAGGGATCTTTTATTGCCCTAGACATATCCATCTTGAGCAAGAAGGATCAGAGAGTTGTTTAAATGCAGCCTCAGGACATAATGCAAAACAAAGACTTTAGAGCCTCCATGCAACCTAGAACAAAGCTACACCACTCAAATGACTGATGTTGTCTGGACAGGGTTAAACAACAACTTTACAGAGGTCATAAAACATGAGCTAATTTTAACTTCATTCTTTGCCTCCCCACAACTGCCAGAAAAACTTTTTAAAAAGCCAACTTTGCAGCTGAAGAGACAGCCTGAAACAGAATGCAGCTTTTGGAGAGAAAGCAGAAAACTGCAACCCTCGTATCGCATGTGACCACCCGCAGACACCGGAGCTTCTGCACATAACTTCAGACACTGTGGCTCATCCTGAGCAGCCTTTGAAACTGGGGATGGGAAGGAAGAAACAGCAGTTCTCTAATGAGGGCAGTAAGTCCTAATAACGTACATGGAAAGAGACTTAGGAAGAAATTTCCAGTTCAAGTTGATTTATTACTGAAGTGACATGTTTCAGAAGGAAAAAAAACCCAACTGCCAAATCTCATCAGCACAAAGCAAAAAAGGAACGTGTTGCAATTATTGTGTTGCAGTCAGTGCTGTGTGGGTGACAACAGCCATGCTGAACTATGCTTAGAAAAGAGGAAAGGAAGCAAGAAAGACTAACTGTGCCCCTTAAGCCCTGCTTGTTGGGCCAGATTACGTGACACAGGGATGTTCTTTAGTTCAAAGGTTCCTGAGGAGGTTGTGAAATCTCCTTTGACAGCTTCCAGAAACAAAAATACACTTGAGAAATACCCCACTGCCCCAGTTTCTCTCCCCAGTTACTAAACACATTGGAAGCCTTTATATAATGTATTGACACCAAGAAGTTCAGCTGCTTCACATACAACCCATACTGGAAATAAGAAAAAGCACTGATGAATGTAGAAGCCTCTGCTCTCCTAGGTTTAAAAAGAAAATTAAAATAAAATACCAGTTTCCAGGTATTTCCTACCAGTATTATCCAAACCAATCCCCAGGACTCACCCTTCCTACCATCGCACATCTTTGTTCCAGTACAACTTTCTCACAAAGCAGCCTTGTAAAATATTTCTTTCTTCAGAATCCTATACACACTGATCAGAAGTACAGCAGAACTTTATTCTTTGAATGAGGAAGAACATCCAGACCCAGTATTTGAATATTTGCTTATAAAACTTACTTTGTCTTTTTTTTTTTTTTAAACCTGTCTTCGTACCTAAGCAGGGTACCAGTTTCAGGTTACTGAAGGAGAAATGTTAGGATGGAAAAGGTTTCCTGAGGACACTATTTGTGCAGCATTTGTTCCACAGTAAGACCACTTCAGAAACAAGATTTAGAACAATCCAAAAAGGACTTAGTAATAGTTAAAAAAAAACTATGGAGGAATTAACCTGCTGTCCCATGGCTTTACTCTTGACAGCTATTAGAACAGCCTTAGAGCTCTTCCTGTTGCTTCTACACCTCTCCAGAGGCAGCAGGGCACATGCTTTACCTCTGAGGCAGCAGTGAGTATAGCCATCAATTTTGAGGACAAGAGGACAAACTACAAAACTCAGAGGGCGTTTTCATTAAAAAATACCTGCAATTAGGGCATGTAAGACTTTAACCAAATTGCCCAAGAGGATATTGGTGTAAAAAATACCCTGTTGTCACCTTGAAACTAGAAGCACTGGAAAAGCATTCTCACCTGAGCTGTAATCTTTCAGGCGCAGGTCCTTCACAGGTGTCCCATCAGGCCCTCGGAAAGCGTTGAGGATCTACAGGAAAAATGAGATCCACTTCATCTCCAAAACCAAACCTCCAAACCCAAGGTATTTGCCAATGCACATCTCCCTCTCTCCAAGATTCTATTCTTTCTAGGTTAAGTCCGTTACAAACTGACACACTTTCCTAATTAAGTTGCAGCGGTACCTGAGAATTTTTACTTTTTACTTTACTTTTGAGAAGTATTTTTGGGGTTTGTTTGAAGAAGTGAGCGCCATTTACACCACAGTTCAACTGTTCAAAGGTTTATTATGCTGGTTTCAGTCAGACAGTTCAATCCAGATCCTTATTTAAGGTCAAAGATGTCCTACTGCCTTTAAGAAAATCACAGTACAAGGGTCTTGTCATCCTCTGAAGGACAAAGTTCCTGCCGTGAGTTCTCCTATATCGAGCCTCAGAAGATGATCACTACAGTTAACCCTAGCAAAATCTGCTGCATGTAGGGGTTCTCATGCCTGGAACTTTCACCAAATAAACAAAAAATCCCAAAACTAAAATCCTAATTCATAGTAGAAGCTTTAGGAAGTGGAGCTACTTTCACCTTGTAGACCGGATCATTTTATGTTTTTTTACTAAAACCAGCAGGAACAGCAGACATCTTTTCCATCTCTGTAAGATCTCATTTAAGCAATTTCAAGTAACTAAGAACAAACAAGTTCACTTAGACACTACATGTCTTCTGAGCCCAAAATAGTAGTAACAATATTTGGTGTATATATAAAGCAGTGATGAAGTAAGATATGTTACAGAGTCTGGAGTCAAGGCTTCTAGCTATCAACACCCCACATGCAACCACAGGAAAACTCATCACTTCTAGAACCCCCAAAAACCCAGAATAATCAGATAACAGGTAACATTGCAGTGACTTCTAAATCTGGATTTTCCCCTGGGGAAATGACAGACCATCTGATATACATTCACCACACTTAAAAGTGGTACTTCAGAAACCCACAATAGAAGTTTCTGGATGAGAAACATCCCACTTACATCATCCTTTGTGGCAGTTTCAGGCACTCCTCCTAGTCGAATGAGCTTGCTTGGCTTCACATACTTGGGGCAGGTCCGGTAATCTTGGTCCTTGAGTTCACACAATCAAGATGATTTTATAAATGAGAGATGCTGGCTCACAAGATACACGAGTAGTAGCAAAATAAAGCAGGGGAAAATTCAAAGGCAAAGACCCATAAGCAGCCTGATTCAAAGCTTTAACCCCTGTTTGAGATTCAGGGAGCTCTGGAGGAGCTCTTCACATGCTCACTGAGCTGTACAGTAAGATCAAGCTCCAGGAAAATAAAATGGGCAAATCATATCTCTCTGCTTTCCAGCAGTTGAAGATTCAAATTCAATAGTAGTTATTCAAATTCAGCAGCAACTATTAACTCAGTAGTTACCACTACCTTCAGATTTCCAAGATAACTGTGAAGGAAAACAAAGTATGTACAAGAACAGTTGTACACAAGCCCACCCAAGCCAGCAGCTTCTCTCTGATATTGCTCATAAGCAACATCCAGGGGAAAACAACAAAATAAGTGTGTCTGTAACCACTTCTCCCGACACCCTCTGTCTGGCCATTTTCAACCTGGGGACTTTCTGAACCAAATCTGGTTCAACATATTTAGCAACTCTCACTTGCTAAACTGCACTTCTCTTGAGAAATGTTTCTGAGATAGAAAGGGTACCCATTAAATAACCTGGAGCAGAGAATGCTCTCAGAGAAGCACAATGAATTAGAATAGAACTGAAGAGATGGGATATGGATGAAGACTCCTTCCCAACTCCTTCCATTCTTTGGCCAACACACATTTAAGAGAAACATCAACTGACAAAATCACCTACCTGAAGGTTCTTATAGGGCCTAGATTCTTTGCTGGGTTTTCCTTCTGCAAAGGACTTGCCATGTTCATAATCAAACATCTGATGCCCCGGCAGCCGGTGATCCACATCACGGTACTCCATGTTCCGGTAGTCTGTATCTTGCCTCCCAAGGAAATCCAGGTCACCTTCACCCTTTAACCCAAGATCAGAATTCGATCTTTGCTGCTCCCCCCCAGACAGCTGCTGCTGTTGCTGCTTGTTAGCAAAGGTCTGAGGTTGCTCCTCTTGGTCCTGAAGTGTAGGAAGAGGTCCGCGGCTATTTTGGAAATTGTGCGAAGTGTCATCTTCATGACCCAGTCCCAGGGATTCCTCTTCTCTGGCTGGTGCTTCTGAGTGTTGAAATTCTCCTTTTTGGCTACCAAAGGGAGTTCTATCTAGACTAAGTGCAGACTCATCTCTTTTGCTGGTGCTTAAACCAGAGCCCTCTCTTTCTGCTAATGGTACAGTAGATTGGTTGTGCCTAAAATCTACAAGGCTTTGATCCACAGGAGGCATTTCCCTCTCTGAAAAGTCCATGGGAGGAGCCACATCTCTGCTCCTAAAATCCTGATCAGACCGGGACCTGTGCCTATTTCTGAAGTCTGACGATGGTGCATTCCTGTTTCTGAAGTCCAGATCAGAGGTGCCCACACCCCTGAAGTCCAAATCAGGTACATCCCTGTTTCTGAAGTCTGAATAGGAATGTTCTCTGCCCCTGTAGTCTAACTCAGACATGTCTCTTGCCCTAAAGTCTGAATGAGGCCCATCTCGACCTCTGAAGTCTAAATCGTAAGACCCCCTTCCCCTGAAGTCTGATGGAGGTTCATCCCTGCCCCTGCAATCCATGTTATGTGCTTCCCTCTCCCTGTAGTTCATACGGAACGTGTCCCTGTTCCTGTAGTCCCCTGAAGGAACATCCCCGCCCCTGAAGTCCATGGGGGGCCCTTCTCTCTCCCGGAAGTCTCCAGAGTACATATCCCTGCCCCTGTACTCAGAAGGGGGTGGCTCTCTACCTCTGAAATCCATCTGAGACTCGTCTCTGCCCTGGAAGTCAGATGGTGGGAAATCCCTGCCCCTGAAATCATGGTGCCCCTCCCCACCTCTGAAGTCACTACGTGGTCCATCTCTAGCTCCATAGCTGAAAGAAGGTTCCTCTCTGTTGGCAAACTGAGGATTGAGGAGGCCTGAGAGTGCCTGGATATCAAAAGGAAGTGATTTTCTGCCAGAGAAGTTGCCAGAGTGTCTTTCTTGACCAAGACTATCAAGGGAAGGAGGATATTCCCTGTTCCAACCGGGAGCAAACCTTTCTTCTTGGCTCCCACTGTAGAAATAAAGACAGTATTATTCATAACGTGCTTAAGAGTCTGAAATCTACACAGCAGCACATTCTTCTCTAAACTTTTATAGAGCTGTGTAACAGTCTAAGATCCGCAGAAGATATTGATGTTTGGCAGTTTAAGATGAGGCAGCATACGACAGATGTGAGAAAGTAAACTTGGGTGCTCCCATTTCAGCACAATTTCCAGAAGCACTCAACAGAGAATACCTGCAATATTAATGGGTTAATGATGGTAGCAATCCACATAGTCCTGCACTGCACGCAGCTCTGCAGCTCTCTGAGGGGCCAGCAGCTGGGGTGTTGGTTCATTAGCACCACCAGCACACGCCTGTGAGGAACCCAGGAGCTTAAGCTCTCTGGGCAGTGTGGAAACAGCTAACTTAACTCATCATCCTGAGGTACATGAAAGCAGAGGTTACCAAACAGGCTGACATGCTACAGAGATTCATTTATGCTTCCTTGTGCTGGAATCCAAACTGGCAAATTCTGAAAGCCATCAGTTCAGACACTGAGGGTGCCTCACAGGACTATGCCAACAATCAACATCCAAGATATCCCTGTGCTTGTGCCTCCAGACTGTCTTATACAGAGTTCACAACACTATGGCTGTGAGCTCTCCCAAAATCTCCTTAAAAACACTCAGGAAGAAGTTTCCTCTTAAGGCAGTTTTTCAAAATCCAATGGAGCTTTTTTGGGGTTTTTTTTTTTTGAGATGGAACTATCTGGTTTTTCATCTAAGCAAGGCTCCAATACGTTTTTTTAAAAAAACAGAATAAAGCAGTACCAACACATTTTAAAATAACACCAAAGCAGTGGACATTTCCTTAGCAACTACAGCAGGTCATGTTGTACTCTGAGTTTCACTACGGAATCACTCACCGAGATCAATCAAAGCATACAGAGATTTCCTAAGGTACAAGGTCCATTTCACCACCATGCAGAATAGCAATTAAAACTTGGATCAAGGTCAGCATTCCCCACCCAATACATTAAAGAATGATGTCATTAAAATCCACTTAAAAATCATCAGAACAGCACTATTAACATCATCACAAGACATTCATCAACATTGTTACTACATGTTCTGGAGGATACTGATTTTCATCACCTTCCTCAACACATTACAGTAGACAATTATTTGAAGTATTCTTATAGCAGAAACCTAAGGCATGCCATGAGCAGTACCTTTATCATGCTGATTTTTAAGGAACTGAGGTGCACACATGAGCAAAGGATGAAAGAATTATGCACAACAGAGGAAAATTCTAGATTTTAGTGGCTTCATTTTTATACTCAGCAGTCTCTTGCAAACACAGGTCCCAGTAACAACCAGTGGAACACAAACTAATAAAAATATTGTGCTGTGCAGGTCAGCTGCATATGAATCTTTGGAACAGTTGCAGTGACATTGGCAGGACAATGGGAAATTGGTTTAAACTGAAAGACAGTGGGTTTGGATTAGATATCAGGAATAAATTCTTCCTTGTGAGGATGGTGAGGCCCTGGCACAGGTTGCCTAGAGAAGTTGTGGATGCCTCCTCTCTGGAAGGGCCGGATGGGGCTTGAAGCAACCTGGGACAGTGGAAGGTGCCCCTGCCCATGGCAGGGGTTTGGAACAAGATGGTATTTAAGGTCTCTTCCAATCAAACATTTCTGTGATTCTGTGATATATAGACTTATTAACCTCATGGAAAGGATTAAACTCTCAAAGTTTTCATAAAATCGTGTGTGCAATGAACGTGCCAGTATTTCTGAACTCATTTTCTCCTCTTACAGGTATTAACAGCACATAACACCAAAAGCCATATGGCACATCACCTTAGCTCACAACAGCTAAACTAAGTATCACTAGGAAAGGTGGTATGGAGAAGGACTAGAAATATTAAAAGCAGCTGCTGCTTAGACAGTTTCACAGAAATGCAAAAAACATCAATTAAGTTGTCTGTTCTCTGGCAATCACAGCTAGCCCCATAGAGACCTCACAACTTCTACCAAAACAGCAAACAGAGAGTTCCCAAGGCTTATTGCATTTAAGAATGTTCCTGACATAAACTGTACATTCAAGTGCTTACCGAAAAGACCCCATTCTGTTGCCTTGTCGATGGTCTCCCCACATTTTGATCTTGCCTGGTAGGCTCCCAGAAATGGTTAATTCACTCTAACAACAGCCAGACACCACAACCTGCTGAACAAATAACATGGTGATAAGCCACAAGGCAAAGAACACATATGACATGAGAAGAACAGTACTGCTTAAAAGGGGTCTGTGTAACATCTGATCAGGATCCATGGATATACAAGACCACAAGGCATGAATGAATTCAAGTGCTGCATTTCTCCACGTTCAAATCTGTAAGCGCCAAATGACTCCTGAAATCAAACTGTCAATATGGTGGGCAAACAATTTGATATCTGCTTTCATTAACATAGAGCTTTCCAACATGCTGTGCTGTCTGACACTATTCAGGGTGCAGCTAGAAATGTGAGAACGCCGCCATCTACAAACAACAAGGACCGCTGCCGAACAACAGTTTGCAATTAATGTTCAATCCAAACTATTTTTGCCAAAAGCTCTTTGCTGTGCAAGGAAATGATCACCACTCTTGGTCTACCATGGACACTCTGCCCTCAGAAGTATGTAGATAACAGAGGAGGTTTTGCCAATAAATTATGACAGGCACTGTTCTCCAACGCTGCCCTCATCAAGCGGAGTGACGCAAGTAACACTTGCCTCAACAGAAATCTAAAATTTCATCCACTTCCTCCCACCAGCAGAGAAGGTGAGGATTTCCTGGCGATAACCAAAGCCAGGACTTGAAACAGGAAGTACTTCCGTCTTTCAAAAAAAATTTACAAAAAAAATAGGCTGCAGCAGAGCATGGAGAAAACAGAGGGAGATGGCAACCTGATGGCCTCAAACTGCTCTGGCCAATCCAGCTGCAGTGGTGCAGGAGGGCTGCCGTGCCACCAGACCAAGGCTGGGAGACCTGGGGCTCACATGCTGCTCCAAAGCGGGATTATTTAACTCCAGTGGTTCAGGGGACTCAGAGGACAGTACAGTCACTGCCAGGCCGGGCTAGAGCAGCTCTCATCAAAGAAAGGCACACAAAGTCCTGTTTGTTCTCCCTTCCAAAGGTCAGCACTGCCATACTGGAGGCAGATTGACAGAGGAGGTTATGACAGACCTTACACCAGGGAGCGATTCTGGGTGCTGCTGCTGGCAGCTGCCTGTGCCAAGGAGCTGAGGGAGCTGCTGTGCCAAGAGAGTCCGTGCTCTTGCCAGGGTCCACCATCCACCAGGGAGGGCTCAGGTGGGAGTCAGGGACAGCAGGTTCTGGCAGCCTCAGAAACCAAGCATGTAGAGGCTGAGGAAGGCAACCTGTGCAGCCCCGGCTGATCCATCCACCTCAACATCATTCCCAAAGAAACAGGTTCACTGAGCTGGCCACTCAAGCCCAAGAGTAGCAGGCTGCTCACGTTTTACATGGCTCTTGATAAGTAACTGCCCGGGTCCCCAGGATTTGCTCCATCTTTCTGGGAGAGAATCTAAGAGAACCAAGACCACACCCCCTTCATGGCAAGGGCAGGCAAAGGGAGATGGTTCCTGTCGTCAGCCAGTCCTTTCATCCACGATCTTTTGCAGCCTGCAGACCTCACATTTCTTGCTCTTCCCTTCTGGATTTCCCTCCCCCACTCCAGTTCTCCTTAAGTCAATAACCTTACTGATGCTTAAAACAAAAATAAAATCCCTTGCCAGCTGGGAACTGTTTAGACACAATATTTAAATTATCAGAGAAGGAAAAAAATACCACTGGGCAGCTATCAGGCCTGGCACAGATCCGCTGAGCCACGCAGCAACCTCCAGGAGTGTGAGATCATGGTTCAATAACACTGGCTCCGATACCCCCACTCAGCCTGATTTGCTCCCTGCCTCTGCCTTTGGCAAAGCACTGGGTCTAAGTTGTGCCAGCTTGTGCTTTTCTGGGTCTGCACCACAGATGACCCTCAGAAGAGAGTTATATTTAACCCAGGTCACTTCAGTGATACGCTTTACCACACAACCCCACAAACCAAGGTGACAGCAAACTGCAGGACAGGGACAGAAGGGTCTTAGCTTGGCTTCCACTGACACCAAGATCTCCTGAAGGTACACTCTGCTGTAAGTGCTCCAAAAAAAGCACACAGCGATGAGACACCGTGAGGATTCACCCTTCTGCCACGGGCAGGTACCTGCCAGCTCAGCTCCCACCTCCCAGCTAACAGGTAAATGCTGGGAGACAGGTCAGTGTGAGGGAGGCTGTTTGCCAAACACACCCCAGGCCAACAGCAAACCATGGCAAAAAGCCACCTGTGTGCTTGGAACTGTGCATCCATTAGTTCTGTCATACTCTGGTCACAACCACGTGTTTGAGGAGATGGAAATGGTCCAGTCACTCACAGAGCCCAGACCAACAGCTCTTTAGGACAATAATGTGCTGTTACAATTATCCCAAACATTCAGAAGGGCAGATATTCATCATATTTCCCTACTCCTATCCCAGCTGGCTCTTCTTCCTGGTGCAAAACCTCAGCTCCACTGAAGATACAGAAGGCACAACTAAAGGAGAGGAAGCTCTTCTGTGGTTTTAGTTCCTCCAGTGACTGGTGGTCACACAGCCCTCCCAGGAGAGACTGGTGGTGGAGCTCCGGATGTTCCCTGGCAATTACAGCCAAGGACTTCCTCAGGACAGCGCTCCTGCCCTCCCCCAGACAACTCTGGGGAGGCTCCTGCCTCCACTTCCCAAACTGCACCTACCAAGCCTGACAGCAAACTCTTGGGTCTCTTATTCCAATTTATATCCTGCTATGGTAAAATAATGGCTTTGATCATGGGAACTGTGCAGCTGAGCCAGGCCAAGCAACTGGTCTTCCTGAGGACTAAATAAAGGCATCTTTATTATCAAGGGCCGAGTGGGAAACGCCAGCACAGCCCTCGAGTGTCTCCTCACCAATTTACACCCAACTTCGCACCTCTTTTCCAAATATGGGGGAGAGAAGGGTAATTGGTGACAGACTGGGTGCTATTTTCAGAAAAATACTCTGATATTCACAGCTTCTCTCCAAACAGATTTTGCCAAGACTTGGTATTTATAGAGCACGAGGAAATCAAACACAGAACTACACACGAGAACAGAGGAAGCAGTTTGCTGTGGAACAACTTTCTGTACCCAGCAAAGTTTTTGTAAGGCTGAAAAAAGGAAAAGGCCTCCGTGAAATTCAAGTACTGCAGGAGGTACAAGAGAAAACATTTCCCCATGCTACAGAAACTGCATGCAGCCAGGAAAGCCAGTTATATCCTGTGTGAAAGTTGGAGATCCCTAATTCACAAGAAATATCAAAAGCATGTCACTGACATGTGAAAGTGATGGGAGAGGGAACCATTTTGGCTCTCATGGGTGTCAGGTTGGAGACTTTTATTTTTTTTAAAAAGGGGATGTGTGTACTTTTCATCTGTATGATGCTTCTAAAAACACGTACTAGAGACAGGTGAATTCCTAACACATACCTCACCCCATTGCTATCCTGACCTTGCTTCTCTCAAAGGACTTCACAAGTGCCTTCCCAACCAAGGAGTGCTGGGATAGACTCTCACAACACCAAGACCCTGATGAGACAGGAAAGTGCATTCCACCTTCAGCAGAATTTCCAAAAGTAACACCACACAGCAGCAGCAGCACCAGCCCCTTGACGTGCCAATCATTTTAAAAAACGGGTCACTGCTGAGGAAGATCACTGTCATCACTCCCAGCCATTCCTGACCACTGCCTCACCTGACCTCCACCAGAGCCAGACCACATCCTGCCACCACCTAAGCCTTTACTGGCAGCCCAAAATCCCATTTAGCCCATCGCTTGCGATTACATCCACCGACACACAGCTCCCACCAGCTCCCTCTGCGTCCCAGCGGGAATCCGGCCCACTTGGGTCCGTTCCTTTTACAACCACAAGCGTTACGAGACGGACACACACACGACCTGATGCAAAAGGGCCCTAATCTTCATCAAGGCCTGCGAACAACACTGAGGTACCCAGAAACACCACAGCTGCTGACAGCGACACACACGTGGCAGGCCCCAGCGCTACCATGTGGGATATCGTATCTTGCTGCAGGGGCCGAGCATCCCAACCCCACAGCCCACATCCAGCTGGGGCCTGGGCTTCTCATGAAGGCACCGAGCCCACAGCACGCAGCTGCGAGCCCACAGCGCCAGGACCCGCTGCCTCACCCCGCCGCGGGGCCGCCCCCAGCCTCGCCCTATTCCTGCACCACGGGTGACCCCAGAGCAGACACCCCCCCACCCTCAGGGACTCCGCAGCCTCCCCTCCCCTACCCTCAGCAAGCCCACCCCGGGAGCCCCTCGGGCCACTCCTCGCCCCTCTCGTCCCACTGAGCGAGATCCCCTTTATCCCATGCGATCCCCTTTCTCTCCCGGGAGACCCTCATCACCTCCTCCTCCTCTTCCTCCTCCTGCTCCGCCGCTCCCGCCTCGCACAGGCCCCAGGGCCGCCACGGCGAGAACCCGGAACTTCCGGCTCCCTCCTCCCCGCGGGCACGCAGGGGGTGCTGGGAATTGTGGTCTCTGTCGCCCTGTCCCTGTCACCCCTTCGCAGGCGTGGCCTTCAGGTTCGTGGACTACATCTCCCATGATCCCCCTTAGTGCGCACCGCCTACAACTCCCATGATGCCCCGCGGCGGGTCGCCGCGATGGCGGGGGTGTCGCCACGGTCGGGGCCGGGACCGGGGGTAGGGCGGGAGGTGACCGCCCGCCGCCGGCTCCGAGCCCTTCTGCGACCCGCCTAGGCCGTGCCCAGGGGGCTGCAGGGCGGCCCCGGGAGGAGCCGCGGAGGTGGGTCCCTGCGCGTTGTCCTTAAGGAGGGTCCCGGGCCTGGGTCGCGTCGGGGCTGAAGGAGCGGTGACACCTCAGCGCTGAAGGGGAAGGGTCGGGGTGGGTCCGTGCTGGGCCGGGGTTGTCCTGGGGTGAGTCTCGCCCACGGGAAGGTCAGCAGGGTAACGAGGAAAGGTGAGGACGGGGCCCTGATCCACTTCCCGCCACCCTCCAGAGCTGTCACAGGTTTGAGCGGGCGGGCTCCATGAGCTCCCCCAGGTAAGGGCAGGGCCCTGATCCACTCCCTGGTACCCTTCAGGGGCTGTCACAGGACGTGACGGGGATGACCTGGCTTCCCCAGGTGCGGTATTAGTTGGGATTGGGTTTGGGAGCAGAAGGTGTCCCGGGGCACAGGGCAGAGCCTGGGCTCTGTGAGCCTCCCCAGCAGCCTGATTCAGAGGCACAGGCTCCTAGCCAGGCTGCCTGCCTCCTGTTTTTGGTTGTGTCCACTTTTGGGCGGATTTTCCCCCAGGGAAGGGAGGAGGGAGCGGGCTGGAGGCTTGGCCTCGGCTGGAGAGGGCGCCCAGCTCCCGGGGTCACACCATATGTGCTACCTTAGAAGGAGTGTCACCAGCCCCGTCCCATCACAGCCACCTAACCCAGTCCAGGCAGGGTCATAAACCCCTCCCTTTGCAAACACGAGGCCTCTGCGATCTCAGGTGTGTGGGACAAGCCCCATCCAAGGCCGTGTCCCTTCCCCCTCGCTGCTGGGACGCAGCACAGGGAGGCTGAGCAGCTTTCACGGGGGAAATCGGGGCCAAGCCTGGATGAAAGGTGCCGGGGCCAGGGGACTGGAAAGAGCTGGGGCTGCGTGAGAGAGGAAATCCTGCTGGATTAGAGCGGCTTTCCTGACGTCTCACCAGGGCTCCGTGCTGCCTGCTGAGCCAGCGGGATTGGGCCGCGGGTGCCGGCCTGGAGCCGCTGGGGAGCAGAGCGATTCGGGGCCCGCTTTGGAAGCGAGGGGACACAGGGGTGACGCTGTGGGTCACATGCAGGTCCTGCCCCGAGGAATGGCTGCAGATGTCCACAAGAAGAAAAGCTGGGAAGTGCACAATGGGTCCCTGGCACCAGGAGATGGGCAGCACGCGGAGCGGTCCGAGAGCCCCACGCCGGGGCTGGCACAGGGCACGGAGCCAGGTATGGAGCACAGCTCACCAAGGGGGTGAGCAAGAGGGTAAAGAGCAGCTCCTCATGCAGGCTGGGACCTCCACAACCCTGTGGGCAGAGGGAGATGGGCCCACTGATGACTCCTCACTAGCAGGACCTGCACCCGCAGGGTGCTGTGGGATGGGGAGAGGAGGCAGGTCCCCTTTGCTTCCTTCCCCCAGCATGGGGGACACGTGGACAGATGCTGCACGGCCCATTGTTCCCAGGGGCGGGCCAGGAGGGAGCCATGTTCGTGCACACCCGCTCCTACGAGGACCTGACGAGTCCTGAGGACGGGGCGGCCGCGGCGCGGAGCCCGGAGGAGAGGCGGGGGGAGCCGGCCGAGCAGAGCAGCATGGAGCAGATCAGCAAGGACTTCAGTGAGCTGAGCACGCAGCTCACGGGCATGGCCCTCGACCTGGAGGAGGAGATGAGGCCGGGCAAGGAGGGGAAGCTGGAGCAGACCGCGCGCCGCGACTCGGTGCTGTCAGGGAAGGAGGAGGAGGACGTGACCATGGACGCCTGGCGCTTGCACCGGAAGCACGTCTTCGTGCTGAGCGAGGCAGGCAAGCCTGTGTACTCCCGCTACGGCTCTGAGGAGGCCCTGTCCAGCACCATGGGCGTCATGATGGCCCTGGTGTCCTTCCTGGAGGCCGAGAAAAATGCCATCCGGTCCATCCACGCAGGTATCGCCCTGGGGAGGAATGGGATGGGGGGGTCACAGCCTGCCCGTGCGCCTGCCACCATGGGCCATGTGAGCTGTCTCCGGGGCAGATGGGCTGCTGGGGGAGAGGCTGCAGCCTGGCTGTAGCCCTGAGGAGCCCGGCTCACAGGTCTCTCCCCGGCCTCCCGGGGACTCCCTCCCAAGCAGATGGCTACAAGGTGGTCTTCGTGCGGAGAAGCCCGCTGGTGCTGGTGGCAGTGGCGCGCACCCGGCAGTCGGAGCAGGAGATTGCCCACGAGCTGCTCTACATCTACTACCAGATCCTGAGCCTGCTCACCTGGACCCAGCTCAACCACATCTTCCAGCAGAAGCAGAACTATGACCTGCGCCGGCTCCTGGCTGGCTCTGAGCGCATCACCGACAACCTGCTGGACCTCATGGCCCACGACCCCAGCTTCCTGATGGGCGCCGTGCGCTGCCTGCCCCTGGCCGCCAGTGTCCGGGACGCTGTCAGCAGCAGCCTGCAGCAGGCCAAGGCCAAGAGCCTGGTCTTCTCCATTCTGCTCTCTGGGAACCAGCTGGTGTCTCTCGTGAGGAAGAAGGATCAGTTTCTTCACCCCATTGACCTCCATCTGCTCTTCAACCTCATCAGTTCTTCTTCCTCCTTCCGGGAGGGTGAAGCCTGGACTCCCATTTGCCTCCCTAAGTTCAACTCCAGCGGTTTCTTCCACGCCCACATCTCCTACCTGGAGCAGGAGATGGACCTGTGCTTGCTGCTGGTCTCCACTGACCGTGAGGACTTCTTCACCGTGTCCGACTGCAAGCGGCGCTTCCAGGAGCGCCTGCGGCGGCGGGGGGTGCACCACGCCCTGCAGGAGGCCCTGCGCACCCCCTTCTACAGCGTGGCCCAGGTGGGCATCCCCGACCTCCGGCACTTCATCTACAAGTCCAAGAGCTCCGGGCTCTTCACCAGGTGAGCACCTGGGGAACCACTGGGCCAAGGCCATGGCATGTGGAATGGGCCAAGCCCCTTCCCCAGGGGGTTAACGGGGTGCTGTGTTCCTGCAGCCCCGAGATTGAGGCTCCCTACGTGCAGGAGGAGGAGAAGGAGAGGCTCTTGGGGCTTTACCAGTACCTGCACAGTCGGGCCCACAACTCCTCACGGCCCCTGAAGAACATCTACTTCACTGGCCCCCGCGAGAACCTCCTGGCGTGGGTAAGGCTGTTGGTGGGGTTTGGTGAGCCTGTGTCCTCTGGTCCTGTGTGGTGTGGAAGGGGGCTGGTAACACCACAAAGCACCAGCTCCGTGGTCCCCAGGGAGTACCCCAGCCTGTGCATGGTCCTTTTGGGGGTGAGCCTGCCCCTATATGAGGGAGGGACAGGCAGGGATGGCAATGGGAGCTGGTGAATTCCGGCACCAAGGGCTGTGCCATGTGCTATGCCAGTGCTGTGGAGAAAACGCACTCTGGGGGCAAACCCCAGGCTTTGATTCTTCCACTTCTGAGCAAACCAGATGCCACCCATTTAGGGTACCCCACTGCCACTTCGTGTCCCTGCACTGGAGCCCCTGTGCCCATTCCTGGTAGCCCATGGGGGGAAGATGGAGTGCCAGCCCCAAGTGGGGTGCAGTCCTGTTCCCAGCATGTGTCCTGTTCCTTCTCCCAGGTAACCAATGCCTTTGAGCTCTATGTATGCTACAGTCCCCTGGGGACCAAGGCCGGCGCCATCAATGCTGTCAACAAGCTCATGAAGTGGATCCGCAAGGAGGAAGATCGACTCTTCATCCTCACGCCCCAGACTTACTGATGGGCATCACCCAGGGCATGGAGCCAGCTGGGAGAGCCCCCGCTGTGCTGGGGAGCCCATTCCCAGGGATTCCAGGGCCGTGTGTCCAGGGGAGAGGGCATGGTGGGACCCCAGAGCACAGGCAAACCCCACCTGTGGGACTGTTCAACCTGGGTGTTAGAGATGGGGTGCACAGGGAGGGGGAAGGGGATGAGCAGGACTTTCTCTCAGCTGCAGGCAGTGCCCCAGCTGGGGGGCTGCTCTTCCTCTGCAGTCCCCAGCTCCATCCCTTCTTGTGGGGGTCCTGGAGTGGGGCTGCAGGTACCCCAGGTTACTGGAGGGGAGCAGAGCCCCTGGGTCCTGCTTCCTGTGCCTGGCATCTCCCTTCTCTGACATCCTGTGGCTGTGCCAAGGGTGGGGGTCCCCAGGGGAGATGTGGCAGCACTCAGGGGATCCCTATGTTGCCCTGCTCCAAAAGGGCGAGTGACACCGCCCAGGCGGGGGGCAGGGCTGGCCTGGGGCACACACTGCTCCTCTCCCTGCCCTGGGGGTCTGGACTCCCCAAGTGCCAGGGAGCCTCTGCAGTCCCAGGGCAGGTTTGCCCTCTTGGCATCTGTATGAGCTTGGACCCTTCCCACTGTGGTTGTGAAAAGGATGTCTGTCCCTGGGGATGCTGGCAGGCAGGGTGGGTCAGCCTGCCCCAGCTGGGACAGCAGGGTCCTGCCCCCCTCACCAAAGGGACACAGAGCAGCTCCAGAGAGCCAAGGTGTTCATCAGAGTGCTTGTAAGCTCATGGTTCTGGCTATGGGTAGTGGACCCTAAAGGGGCAGCTGAGGCACATCTCCTCAGAGACTCCCCTGATACAGGGCCATGGTGCTGCCCAGCCCGTGGAGGGTTTTCCCCTTGGCACAGGAGCACCTGTCCCCCAAACCCAGCCCCTGGAGCCAGCCACGCTGAGCTTTCTGCACCTCCCTGACCCCCCCAGGCACTGGTGTGGGGCTGAGCACCTGTGAACGGCCCAATTCCATGTTTTGGGGCTGTCTGAATAGTGCTGGGGTAGGTGCTGGAGGAGGGGCAGAGCTATGGGGGTAGCACCTCGGCACTGAGGGAGCTGGGAAGGATCCGGCAGGGTTAGCACAGGGATCTGCTCCTGTATTTATGCTCCTGCCAGAGTGTAATCGCTTGTCTTTGCTCATAAACATTATCTGGACCCTAAGTTAAGTCTTGTCGCATTCCTCTATGTCCACTGAAGTGGGAGGATGAGCGAGCTGGGGAGGAAGTTTCTTCCAAGTTTTGATGCGGTGCAGTCCAGCCCCGGGGATCTGCTGGGAGCCAGGAAAGCTGCCAGGAGGCCGCCGGGGTTGTGCTGGCAGGAGGCGGCGCTGGCTGGGGACTGGGAGAGGCAAAATCCTCGGGCTGAGCTGGCCACGGCCAGCTCATGTCGAAACCGAGCAGAGGCGCAGCCGGAGGAAGGAGCTGTTGGGTAAGGCCCGGGGCCAGCGGAACTGCCGGGCCTTGCACAACACGGGGCGGGAGCAGGGGAGGGCCGGGGAGGGCCGGGCGGCAGGCAAGGGCATTTTCGGCAGGCTCAGCCTCTCCTGGGACCAAAGTCCCCAGCACCCTGCTCATCTGGAGGAAAAGTCCATATGCAATTCTGGGGTCCATGGTCCCAGCGTCCGAGGGCAGCAGGGCACTTTGAGTGAAAATCCAAGTATAGATCGGAACGTAAAGGATCTTCCCGCATCCCTACGAACAGCAGTCACTCCCAGAGGTGCTGGCACCTCCTGCCACTGCGGGCAGCCAGGGAGAAGAGGGACATGAGACACAGAATGGGCGCAACAGAAATAACCCTCACAGCTGCCCTTGCAAAGCTGTGGCTGCCCCAGCCCTGCTCTTTTCTCCAGGCTGGGAGCTCTGGTGCTGAGCCTGCCGCACCCCTCAAGGCTGCCCTGTTGGTGTGGAAGCGAGGAGCAAACTCGTCTCCACCGCGGGAACTTTGGGGAAGCGGCAATTCCCGTTCCATGTGTGGGGCTGTCAGCTGCCCCTATGGCAGCGGGGCCGGGGGCTGCGACAGAGGGGCCAAGGGGTACCGACATGCAGGACCCCACTCGTGCCCAGGGATGCTGCTGCCAGCCACCTCCCAGCCACGGGGATCCCCCGACGGCCACCCGGACCTGCAGCGGGCACCCGAGGCACTGTGCCAGCCCTGCACCCGTGCCCCGATC
This sequence comes from Notiomystis cincta, assembly GCA_013398075.1. Lineage (NCBI taxonomy): Eukaryota > Metazoa > Chordata > Aves > Passeriformes > Notiomystidae > Notiomystis > Notiomystis cincta. The sequence continues at coordinate 20,642 of VZRX01000313.1, read as the reverse complement.
GGCGGCCGCGACTCACACCCGTGCGCCTCTTAGGCACCGTGCCCAGCCGTGCCTGTCCCCCGGGGTGCCCAGCGACCTCCGGGTACCCCGATCTCCGTGTTTCCCCGGACACCCCCGTCCCTCCGGGCGGCGTGTGCCGGTACCGACCCTCGGGGAGCCCCGGGCGGTGCGGGAGCAGGACCCGCCCACCGCGTTCCACCCTGTCCCGTCCCGCCTTCGCCTGCTCCGTCCCGGCCCCGCTCCGCTCCGCCCTGTCCCAGCCCAGCCCAGCCCGACCCGGCACGGCACGGCACGGCACGGCAAGGCAGCGCCCAGGTGAGCGTCCCACCATCCTGCACCTCCCGGCGTTTCTCGGATAGGATCGGACCGGACGGATGGGGTGGGGCAGCCGGAGCCAGTGGAGATTCCGGAGCCGGTGAGCTGCGACGGGGCCGGGGGTGGAGGCCGAGGGTAGTTCGGGGTCCCAGCCCCGACAGGCTGGCGGGGGCCTTTTCCTAGTCCCGCAGGGATCCTCAGTCGCCGTTGCTGTCCCGGGGGCCGGCAGAGTCCCTATCCCGGTCCCCGGAAGGGGTCATTGCAGGGCAGAGATGCCCCAGGGTGACAGGCAGCGTCTGTAGGTGGCAGAAGGCAGAATTTGTCCCTCTGCCATAGGCAGCTTGGCATCACCTCCTACTCATGGTATTTCGGAAGAGGTTTGGTGTGACTGATCCTCCCTCATCAGTACCCATCATCATCTGGCCCTTGGGAGCCCTGGCACCCCCAGCTGACACTCGGCTGTGGCTGTGCCCAGGTCCTCATCTAAAAGAAGCGGGTAAAACCCGTACTTTTTTATTTTGGCAGATGCAATGGTGGCCCATCCTCTGCATGTTCTGAGCCTGCTGGGTGCTGAGCACCGTCGATAACCCTACACCAGTGGCACTGCCCAGCATGGGCCTGTTGTGCTGTGGGTGCCTCTGGCTGCTGCTCACCCTGGTCCCGCTGGGTGCTGGCACCTGGCAGTGCCCCCGCATCCCTTACAGCTCCACCAGGAACTTCTCCATCCCCTACACACTGCCCAGCCTGGATGCTGGCAGCCCCATCCAGAACGTTGCTGTCTTCACCGACTCTGATGGCCCGGTCGCTGTCTTTGTGGCCGTCCGCAACCGCATCTTGTTGCTCAGCCCCGAGCTGCGCCTGCTCTCCGTCCTTGTCACCGGCCCAGTGGGCAGTGCCACGTGCGAGATCTGTCGTCTGTGCCCAGCCACCACAGATGGCCCTGAGGACACAGACAACGTCCTGTTGCTGCTGGACCCGCTGGAGCCGTGGCTGTACAGCTGTGGCACCGCACAGCACGGGCTGTGCTATCAGCACCACCTGGAAATACAGAATGGTAAGGTGGCTATCACAGCCACGTACTGCCTGTACTCGGCCATGGGCAACAGCCCTGCGTTCTGCCCTGACTGCGTGGTCAGCCCACTGGGGACCAGCGCCACTGTGGTGGCCACCTCCTACGCCTCCTTCTTCTTCCTCGGCTCCACCATCAACAGCAGTGTGGCAGCACAGTACAGCCCGCAGTCGGTGTCCATCCGACGCCTGAAGGGCACCTTGGATGGCTTTTCAAATGACTTCCAGTGGCTGACGGTGCTGCCACAATACCGCAACAACTACACCATCCGCTACGTGCACTCCTTTGCCGACGGCGACCACGTCTACTTCCTGATGGTGCAGCCGGAGCGCCTGGGGTCAGCAGTGTTCCACACGCGCCTGGCGCGGCTCAGCACCCACGAGCGTGACCTCCGCCGCTACCGCGAGCTCGTCCTCGACTGCCGCTTTGAGTCCAAGCGCCGTCGCCGGCACAGCAGCGAGGAGGATGCTGAGAGGGACATCGCCTACAACGTGCTGCAGGCAGCCCACGCTGCCCGCCCTGGTGCACGCCTGGCCCGCGACCTCGGCATCAACGACACCGACACGGTGCTCTTCGGCGCCTTTGCCGAGAGCCGGACGGAGAGCCGAGTGCCGCAGGAGAACTCTGCCGTCTGCGCCTTCCCGCTCCGCCTCCTCAACCAGGCCATGGAGGAGGGCATGGAGAAGTGCTGCGGCACCGGGCACCAGCCGCTGCTGCGGGGGCTCAGTTTCTTCCAGCCGGTGGAGTACTGCCCACACAATGTGAGTGCTCCACCCTGCACCGCATCCAGCCCGGGGACCCTGTGGGTTGGCTGGGGTGTGGGAAAGTGGGTTCAGGATGCTGGGGAACGCTGGTAGAGCAGGATGGATAGAGTGGGGTAGGGTAGGGCAGGGGGAGAGCGGTATCACCCAAGTGTGAGTCAGCCCAGCAGCCACCCACCACTTACTGCAGGGGCTGCTGTGTTCCGGCAGCCCCGGCTGCACCGAGGGATCCTGTTGAGCCCCCCACCTCACTGGCACATGTGCCAGCACATGGGCACACTGCCACATGTCCTGCATTGGCCAATTCCTCTCCTGGTATGGCCTCCCTGGGAGCCTCAACTCCGGCCCCCGTGGTGACTGTCCCTGGACCCCAGCCACCCTCTCCAACTTGTTTATGTGTAGGGGGACAGGAAAGCCACAGGGCCTCGGTGCTCTGCAGACTGGATGTGTGAGGTGCGGGCTGCTCCTGCCTTGTCCCCCAGGCCCGGCCACCGCCTTCTCTGGGCAAATAAACCGCAGGCGGAAGTGCAATTAGTCACCGGGGTTCCTCGTCAGCCGCAGCCGCGGGGCAGGAACACCGTGTCCCAGGTACAAGCCCCAGCACGACCAGGACACAGATGGGTGGGCACGCCGGCAGGGCCCCCTTGTCCCAGCACATGAGACGAGTTTTGGTCTTCTCAGCCAGGCACAAGGCAAGGTGCAGCCAAATCCCCTCCTCTTCCTGCATGGAGCAGACAGCTCACTGCTGCTGACTCACACTGTGGCAGGGGAAACCCAGAGGGGACCCCAGCCCTGTGCGTTGGGGGACCCCATGGCTCCTGGTGTTCCTCTTCAACCCCAGCCCTTCACCAAGCTCCACGAGTCAGGGAGGACCGGGGTTGGAGTGTGCATCCCGTGGTGCCAGCACCAATAACTATATCCAGATGGGGTGGGAGGGGAGGGGAGGGCAGGATCTGACGCCATGTAGGGACTGCGGGAGGGCCTGCCGATGTGGTTTTTTTCCCAAAAATTTTCCCAGCCTGGAGGGGAACTTAAGCAATCTGGCACTGCCCCAAAATATCTCACAGCTCAAGCTGGTGCCTACCTGTGAGGGTGTGGGAGTTGGGGTGCCAGAGCCAGCTTCAAGTCCCCCACCCTATGTTCGACCACAGGTGAACCTCTCGGCACCGGTGGTCAACACCAGCTGCTGGGATCAGCCCACCCTCATCCCCGCTGCCTCCCACAAGGTGGACCTGTTCAATGGGCAGCTGTCAGGTGTCCTCCTCACCTCCATCTTTGTCACTGCCATGGGAGATGTCACTGTGGCCCACCTGGGCACAGCGGAAGGACGCATCTTCCAGGTGGGATAGAGGATCAGGTGGGGTGGAAGGTCCCGGCAGGCTGGGGGGTGTGCTCAGCCCCCTGCTCTGCCCTGCTGCAGATGGTGCTCCAGCGCTCCAGCTCCTACCTCCTGACCTTGTCCAACTTCTCCCTGGGAGAGCTGGGGCCAGTGCGAGGTGCCATGGGGCTGCAAAGTCACTCACTGTTCTTCACTGCGGGCACCAAGGTGAGTGGGATGCTTGAGGGGCACAGGGCGGGCGTGGAGCTCCATGTGCCCCCCTCACCTCCACTCTCCCTCCCCAGGTGTGGCTCCTGAACGTCACCGGCCCCGGCTGCCGCCACTTCTCCACGTGCCAGCGCTGCCTGTGGGCCAAGCGCTTCATGGGCTGCGGCTGGTGCGGGGATGGGTGCAGGCGGCGCCACGAGTGCAGCGGCCACTGGGTCCAGGACAGCTGCCCCCCCGTCCTCACCGACGTAGGTCTGCGCTGCCGTGCCCCGCCCCTCACACCTCCCAAGCACTGCGATGGGGAGGGACGTGGCAGATGGGGTGGCTTGTGGTGGGGCTCCCTCCCTGGGATGGGTGTTTTGTCCCACAGAGGAGGGGATCTATGGACCCGCAAGAGTCACTGGACTTTGGGAGCTTGGGATGACACAGGTGCCTCTCCCACAGTTCCACCCCCGGAGTGCCCCACTGCGGGGTTGGACACGGGTGACGCTCTGTGGAATGACCTTCCGCTCCCACCCGGACCCCAACTCCAGCCGCAGCGCCCCCGGCGCCTACCAGGTGGCAGTGGGACGGCGAGGATGCACCGTGCTGCCGGAGGAGAGCAACAGGTGTTTAGCAGTGCTGGGAGGGAACATCAGCACAGAGGGGTCTGGGGCTGTCCCCGGCCTGGGGCTGATCCCCCGTCACTGTCCCGCAGACCCCTGCCCACCCCGCGCCGCAAGGACTTTGTGGACGTGCTGGTGTGTGAGCTGGAGCCGGGGGGGCCGGCGGCAGTGGCGGGCCCGGCCGACGTGGTGCTCACGGTGAAGGAACCCGCCAGAGCCTCCGGCTTCCGCGTCTTCGGCTCCGCCACCCTCGGTGGCTTTGTCTTCGTGGTACGGTTCCACACCGGCAGGGCCCCTGGCAGGCTCGGGGAGGGGTTGGCTCACTCACCCACCCCACTGATCCCATCTCTGCCCAGGAGCCCCACGTCAGCGCCCTGCACCCCTCGTTTGGCCCCCGGGGCGGCGGCACCCCCCTGTCGCTCCACGGCAGCCACCTCTCGGCGGGGAGCAGCTGGCGGGTGATGGTCAATGGCTCCGAGTGTGCCCTAAGTGGGCAGCCGAGGTACACCCCTGCCCTACCCGCAGCCTGGCACAGCGGGGTTCCCAGCACGGAGGGGCACGGGGAACCCCTGCAGTCCCGCTGTCCTCCCAGCCGCGGCTGTCGTGTCTCCAGACAGGGCAACGGNGGCCTGGGCACAGCCTGGGTAGCCCTGTGGATCGATGGGGAGGAGTTCCCGGTCCCCGTGCCCTTCCAGTACCGCCCTGACCCCACTGTATCTGCCGTCGTCCCCAACTGCAGCTATGAGTGAGTGTGTGGGCTCCCTTCCCCTGGGCGAGGGGACAGCCCTGTCCTCCCACTGCCCTCGCTGGGCTGGATGAAGTGCTGGGAATTGCAGGCACCCTGGGGACCATGTGCACCCCGGGGAACCTGATCCCTGCCCCCCCAGGGGCTCGCTGCTCACCGTTCTCGGCACCCACCTGGACTCTGTGTATCGCGCCAAGGTCCGCTTTGAAGCCGCTGGCGCGATTTCCCAAGCCACAGTAAGCCCCGCGGTGTGGGGCCTTTGCCCCTCGGCCCTGCCCGCCCCACCCCAGTGCCCTGGGCACCATTCCCTGCCGGTGCTCAGCATCTCCCTGCCCGCAGGAGTGTGAGGACCCGCTGGCACCGGAGCGGCTGCTGTGCCGCGCTCCAGCCTTCCCCGTCGAGAGCAAGGTGGAGGTGGTGCCGGGGAACCTGAGCGTGCTGCTGGACGGTGCCGAGGGCCGCTGGCTGTTCCGCATCCGCTACTACTCCCGACCCAAGGTCTTCCCCTTCGAGCAGGAGGGCAGGCGGCTCCGCCTCAAGCCCGGCGATGATGAGATCGAGGTGCACGTACGTGGGGCAGTGGGGTGATCCAGAGTAGGGGGTCCCACTGCCAGGAGCCCCGAGCTCACGGTGCTCTGTCTGGGCAGCAATTGGGGCTGGATGCCGTGGCCACCTGCATGAACATCACCATGACGGTGGGGGGCCGGGACTGCCGCCCCAACGTCCTGAAGAACGAGGTGACGTGCCGCCTGCCCCGCGAGCTGCGCCTGCCCTCCGCTGGGGCCCCCGTGGAGGTAGGTACCCCCCCCGGGTGGGCAACCACCCGCCCCGGTCCCCCCCACTTTATCCCTGCTGAGCTCCTAATCCTCCAGATCTGTGGGAACGGAGCCTGTGAGGCGCTGGGCTGGGTGCTGTCCCCCCCTACTTCGCTGGACCTGGCCGCCAGCCTGGCTCTGGGCACCGGCATCACCTTCCTGGTCTGCTGCATCCTGGCTGCCGTGCTGTTCCGCTGGCGCTGGAGGAAGAGGCGAGGTGAGTGCCGTGCTCGCCGGGCACTCTGATGCCCCCCAGACCCCTGCCACGCCACCCCCTACCCACCCCACTGCCGCTTGCAGGTACAGAGAACCTGGAGCTGCTGGCACAGCCCGGCCGCAGCGACCCCCCTGTCACCACTCAGCGCCCCGGCGTCGACTACAGAGAGGTGCTGGGTAAGTGGGGGTCTCTGGTGGGTGGCAGCATGCCGGGTGCTGCCAGCCCTCACCCCGCCTCTGCCTGTCCCGGCAGTGCTGAACACAGCAGGCACTCCCGGCCCCGTGGTGCCCCGCACACGAGTCACCAGTGCCGGCGCCAATGGCAGTGCCGGTGCGGCGGGCGGCGGATCCCCCATGCCCCTGCTCAGGGCCACGTCCTGCTGCCTGGAGGATCTGCGGCCGGAGCTGCTGGAGGAAGTGAAGGACATCCTCATCCCCGAGGAGCGGCTTGTCACTCACCGCCACCAGGTCATCGGCAAAGGTGACTCTGCACCCCGATTTGGCTGTGGCATCACCTGCCCAATATGTGTGGTGCCAGCTTTGTGCCACCTGTCCCTGCAGGGCACTTTGGCAGCGTCTACCATGGCACCTACACGGACCCACTGCTGGGGGAGCTCCACTGCGCTGTCAAGTCCCTGCACCGTGAGTAGCTCTCCCTCCCGTGCGCGCTCCCACGGCGCAGCAGCGGAACGTCCACAACTCAGCTCCCTGCAGGCATCACAGACTTGGAGGAGGTGGAGGAGTTTCTGCGCGAGGGCATCCTCATGAAGAGCTTCCACCACCCGCAGGTGCTCTCTCTGCTGGGGGTGTGCCTGCCCCGCCACGGGCTGCCCCTCGTTGTCCTGCCCTACATGCGCCACGGGGACCTGCGCCAGTTCATCCGCACCCAGGAGAGGGTAGGGGGTGCCCCGGGGGGGTGGAGGGTGATGAGTGCCAAGGTCTCCCTTCTCACTACTCCCGTCTCACAGACCCCCACGGTGAAGGAGCTCGTTGGCTTCGGGCTCCAGGTGGCCCTGGGCATGGAGTACCTGGCCCAGAAGAAGTTTGTGCATCGGGACCTGGCAGCCAGGAACTGCATGTAAGTGTGGCTGTGACCTCCAGACCTCTGCACAGGGTACCCGTGTAGGTCTGGGGGTGCCCAGAAGTGCCCACCTCACCCTGGTGCCCGCAGGCTGGACGAGACGCTGACAGTGAAGGTGGCTGACTTTGGGCTGGCGCGGGACGTGTTTGGCAAGGAGTACTACAGCATCCGGCAGCACCGCCACGCCAAGCTGCCCGTCAAGTGGATGGCGCTGGAGAGCCTCCAGACCCAAAAGTTCACCACAAAGTCTGATGTGGTAGGTATGACCCCCCCTCCCCAGCCCCCATCTCCATCCCAGCCGTGTGCTCACGCAGCTCTCTGCTCGGCAGTGGTCCTTCGGGGTGCTCATGTGGGAGCTGCTGACGCGTGGGGCATCGCCGTACGCCGAGGTGGACCCCTATGACATGGCCCGCTACCTGCTGCAGGGGAGACGCCTGCCACGGCCCTCCCACTGCCCCGACACCCTGTGAGTGGAGCTGGGGGGGCAGGGGGTTGTCCTGGGGGGCTGCCAGCGCTGACTGGGGTGTTGGTGCAGGTACAGGGTGATGCTGAGCTGCTGGGCACCGGCGCCCGAGGAGAGACCGTCCTTCACCGGGCTGGTGGGGGAGCTGGAGCGTGTCCTGGCCACACTGGATGGTGAGCACTACGTCAACCTGGCTGTCACCTACATCAGCCTGGACTGGGGTCCCCCCTTTCCCCCTGCTCCCCCTGGGCAGCTGCCTGATGGCGAGGATGAGGATAGACATAATGAGGAGGATGAAGAAGAGGAGGAAGAGGACGACAACACGTCTGCGTGCTGATGGGATTCCCTGCACCACGGTGTCTCCAGGCCCCCATATACCATAGGCACACTCTCCCCAGGAGGGATGCAGTGTGCAGCTGGATGCTATGGGGCACCCTCCCTATGGGATGGGTGCTGGGAGGCAGCTGGGTGCCATGGAGTGCTCTCCCATGGCTCACATCCAGACCCTTCTGGCTGCTCCCCAGGACTAGTCCCCCACCACAGGATGCTGGGGGCTCACTCCTGCGCTGGCTGGGTGGTGCAGGGTCAGCCTCACAGTGATGAGTCTGTGCTCTGGGGTCCGGGGCTCAGTCCCACAGTGGATGGGTGCTGTGGGGCCTCAGGCTCAGCCCCAGCAGTGCTGTGGGGTGGCCTGGCCTTTCCAGGGCTCCCATGGAGTTTCCAGCCTCTTGGCTGCTCAAATTGCTTATTAAAACCTAATTATATTTTTTCCCTGACTGGGGCTTTGTCTTTGAGGGGCCATGTCCCAGGGCCTCGTGCCCCTGCATGGGTGAGGTGTTTCTCCACCCACACCCAGGGCCCCCACCTCGTGAGAGGCACTGACGAGGGGGCACCCACCCTTGCTGTGCAGTGACAGGAGGGCACCTGCACAGCGGTGCTGCTGTGGCCACCCTGGAACTGTGCCCCAGTGCCTGCCACGCCAGGGCCTCACTCTGCATCCTGTGTCCCACCATGGCACTCTGACCCTGGCGTGCCTGGGAGGTTTATCCTAAAAGTGCTCCTCCCAGCCACATCCAGCTCATGGCCAGGGTGGCTGTGAGGCATAAGGCATGTGGGGAGCACCATGCTCTGGGATGATGATGCCCCTGCAGTCCTGGTATACGGGTCATGGATGCCTGGTGCATGGAATTGTGATGCCCATGGGATCATGCTGCTCCTGGGATGATAGGTGCCCAGGCATCAGATCAGGATGCTCTCGGGGTCATGGGTGCCTAGTCATGGGATCATGGAGCCCAGGGCATGGGATTACATGTTCCTGGCATTGAGGTGCCCATGAGACCACAGTGCCCAGGACATGGGATCACAGTGAGGACACGACGGCACCCAGCCCATCTACTGCTCCTCACCCTGCCTGTCTGCCCAGGGTCCAGTGGGGCACACTGCTCCAGGCTCGGGGCTGCTGTCTGCTGACCAAGAGTCATTACCAGCTTCACTTAATGACACCTGTATTGCTTCAGTGCTGCCTGTGCAGGGGATGGTGCAGCTCATGCCTCAGGGCATGCCCAGAGATGGGAATGGGGCTGCTGTCCAAGCTGACTTTCTCTGTTGCTTTTGATGGAAATGGTGGCAGATGTCACATTTGCAAGGAACTCGTCCTGATGAAGTAGTCCCTTCTGCCTCAGTTTTGGGGCAAAAATCGCCTAGAACAAGACACTGAAAAAGAGGAGGGGAGCAGTGATGGGCATCACTCCCTTGGGTGCAGGTCCAGAGTTGAGGGCAGAGGGCAAGGGCAGGGTCTGGGATGGACGGACGGGCGGGGGATGCTGAAACACACACGGTCCACGCTGTGGGCAGCGCTGCTCCTGCTCCCTGTCCAGCCTTTAAATAAAACCTCCTCGGCTGCTCCTCGTTAAGCAGCGCCGGAGCCCGGGGCCGTGTCAGCTCCCATCAGCCGAGCTGTCCGTCTCCTGCGGCGCCTCGCACCTGCAGGCTCCACCTCCGTGTGCCCCAGGGTATTCTTAGTGCCGCTGGGCCCCAGCGTCCCACTGCCAGGGCGGCTGCCAGCACCGTGCCTCAGTTTCCCCACGGTGCGACTGCTCTCCTCGCCTGGCCTGGATTTTGGGGTGGCCGTGACCTGCGGTGTAGGGGCTGACCTTGGACACGGGAGGCCAAGCAGCACCGTTTCCTCTCGCTGCTGAGTTGCTGTGGCAATGGGAGGAGCCCAGCATTGTGTGGTTATTAGGGAGGTGCTGAGGGGTGCTGGGCACTGGTACTGGGGGAAGATGCATGCCTGGGGGGCAGTGAGGGTGGCTGATTGGGGCACCAGCAGCTCATGGGATACAGGGATGCATGGATGGATGGTGAGTGGGTCAGTGGATGGATGGATGGATGGCTGGCTGGCTGGATGGATGGATGGATGGATGGGATGGATGGATGGATGGATGGATGGATGGATGGATGGATGGATGGATGGATGGATGGATGGATGGATGGATGGATGGATGGATGGGATGGATGGATGGATGGATGGATGGATGGATGGATGGGATGGATGGATGGACATGGATGGATGGATGGATGGATGGATGGATGGATGGACATGGATGGATGGATGGATGGATGGATGGATGGATGGATGGATGGATGGATGGATGGATGGGCACCCTGGGTATTGCTCTCCTCAGCACGACGCAGAGTAGGTGCCCAGGGCTGTGGTTGGGTGCCAGATGCATGCCAGGCCTGCTGTCTGGTGACACAGGGGACAGCTGTGGGAGCACCCAGGGGAGCAGGGTGCCTGGTGGGAGCAGGGCTGTCTGTGCCAGCAGTGGGGTGGCACAGTGAACTGCTCGTTAGCTGACGAGTCTGGTGTGGTTACGGTGACGTGCGCGAGGGCGGCCCCTGCTTCAGGCTGCCCCCTCCCCCCACGAATGTGCTCGCTGAGATGACAGATTTCATGCTCATCCACATTTCTCCTGCCCTAATTACGCTGCGGGAGGTGAGGAGCAAGCGCCCAGACTGCCACGCCAAGGGCTGGCATGTGCCCACCCCTGTCCGATGCTGCCCGAGGCTGCTAGCTGGGACTGGTGCTGGCACTGTGCCCACTGCCGTGGCGCCAGGGGCAGGCAGGTGACCTCTCAGAGTGGCACCTCCCATGGCACCTGGCACCCCTGCCCCAGCTGGGGGGTGTCTTACAGGTGCTACCTGGGCACCCACAGGTGGGCACTGGGTGGCGGCACCCTGAGGTGCTGTGAGGCTAGGTATGGTTGGTGGGGCACCGGGCTGAGCTGTGGGCAGGTGAGGCTGTGCCGGGCCGTGCCACGCTGTGCCACGCTGTGCCAAGCCACCTCGTGCCGTGCCCATCCGCCACGGCTGCGGCAGAGCAGCCGGCGTCCCATCCCGGCAACGCGCCGTGCACACACAGCACTTTAAATGTTTTATTTGGGGAAAGTGCTGTCGTTAGCAGGGATTAATTATTAAAATCGGAGCCATCTATAAAACATGAGTGGCCGCACGCGGGGCTGCGGGTGCACAGGCAGAGCCAGGCACGGTCCTGCCACCGGCATCGCCCGGGGATGCGCAGCGACGGCGCTTGCCGGTGATGCCGCAATGGCACCTCGGCAGCGGGGCCGGCTCCTCGTGGCAAAGCGGGTGCCACGGGGTGACGGCTGGACTGGGGAAGGGCACGATTGTGCCAAATCAGCGCCTGGGTGAGGCGGTGGTGTCCGGGGCCAGGCGTGCCGGTGAGAGGTGGCAGGAGGCAGCAGGCAGCCGAGCTGTTTTTAGCGGCTGCCGGTGCTGGGGAGCGGGCGGGAGGAGCAGCCGCCGCCGCGGCACCGACGGGCCATTTTTAGAAAGCGGCAAGTTTTGCTAATGATGCTCTGAGCGGCGGGGGGGCTGCACCCCGACACCCCCAGTCCCTGCTGAAGGCCCCCCGGCCCCGGCAGCCGGCCCGGTCCCTCTGCCCTCCCCGCCTGGCTCTGGAACCTGGAACTGGGGGCGCCTGCACAGCCCGGGGCACCCCTGCACCCACCGGAGGCTCTGCTGGCCTCCAGAGAGCTTTGGTGGTACCTGGGGAGCTTCAGGGGCCCCTGGGAAGCTTTGGTAGCCCCTGACGATCCCTCCTGGTCTCTGAGGAGCTTTGGTGGCCCTTGGGGAGCTTTGGTGGTCCCTGGGAATCTGTGCCAGCCCCTGGGGATATCTGCTGACCCCCGGAGGAGCTCTGCTGTCACCTGGGGAGCTCTGCTGTCCTCCAGGAAGCTTTACTTTACCCCAAAGCCTTCCAGGTTATAAGGCACATGTTTTTCTCCTTTCTCTGTGCCTGAGACAGCACCTGCCCTCAGCTAGGGAGGCTTGCCCCATCCCAGCACCCACCCAGGACCAGTTCCACCACGTCCCAGCCCTGGTGCTGGTCCTCTCCCTGGGGGCCAATTCTCTCCCTGAGCTCTTGTCCTTCCTGCACCCCGGTCCCTTTGGCTGCAGGTACTGCCACACAGAGACCAGGGGACCCCCAAAGCTCTTTCAGTGGGAAGGGGAACGAAACCCTGATGCCATGTAATTACTGAGATGCAGGAGTACACTGTGGAAAACAAGCCCCCTTTCCCCATCAGGGCTCCAGGGACCAGGGCCAGCCCTGGCTGTGACAGGGGCCAAGCCGGTGGAGAGGTACAAGGCTTTGTGTACTGTCATCTACACAGGGCCAGGCCACATCAGGAGCAGGCTGACCATGGACAAGCAGCCACGGTCAGGGGGGCCCAGGCAGGTGTGGGGGCAGCCCCGTCCTCACCCACCAGCTGGGAGGGGCTGGCAGAGCTGTGGCTCTGTGGGGGACACCACGCCTGGTGGCCGAGCTGGGTGGCTCTCTGGCTGTCTCCCTTGACGCCTCCCAGGGCACATGGGTGCCACAGGACACCTTTGGGGAGGGCAGCCCTGGGGCCGTGCACCACTGCTGCTCATCCCTGGAAAGGGCCAGGGGTGGCGATCAGCAGCTGCACCGCCTCTTTTTCTCTCCCCATTGCTCCCCGCCGGCCCCCCGAAAGGAGGGATGGGGTTTATTTGGCCCCGTTGCCGGGCCGACGTGCGCAATTATCGCTGATTGCCTGGCGGTTGCCATGGCGATGGCAAGCACGCAGGGATGCGGTGCCGCGTGGTGCTTGAGTCACGGACACGCTGAACACCCCCCACCGCACCCCACTGCACCCCACTGCACCCACCACAGACACACCGGACACACCCCCCACTGCACCCCACTGCACCCCACCACAGACATGCTGAACATGCATCCCACTGCACCCCAGAACAAATACGCTGAGCACCCCCCCGCTGCACCCCATCTGGGGCAGTGGGATCCAGCCAGATGTCCCCCAGCTGAAGCAGGGGGTCTGTACAGGTGTCCCCCACCCCCTGTGCCCCATCTGAGGCAGAGGTGCACAGCCAGGTGCCCCCAGCCCTGGCAGTGTCACCTCGGGCAGCCCAGGCTCACTTTCTCCAGAAGTCCCATAGGAAAAGTCACCCCAGAGCAGCCATGCCACCCCACACCCAGCTCTGGGGTGTAGCGGGAAGGGGGTCCGTGCATGGGGCACTGGGAAACAGCGCCACAAGGACAAATGCCATTGGTCTCAGCAAAGCCCATCACCCCAAAATGGGGCACGGAGTGGACCGAGATGCGAACCAGAGTCAGGAGCGGGAGGGGACCAGAGGACGGTGATGAGCCCCTGTGGCAGTTCTGCCCTGGGCACGAGGCTGGTGCCAGGAGGTGACAGGCACGAGCTGGGGTCAAGGGACAGTGGAGAAGTGCCATCACATCCCTCCTGCTGCAAGCCACCACCGGGCAGCCCCGGGCCACGCGGGCGCCCGCGGGGTAATGAGGACTTAGGCTGCAGGTCCCCGCGAGGTGCACGCATCAATAACCGCGGCGCGCCGCTGCCGCCGCTGTGATTAAACTCTTGATTAGAAGCTCAAACTGCAGCGCCCTGCTAATTCCCCCTGCTCTCACACACCCTTAATTGCCCAGCACGGGTGGTGGCAGGCCTGGGGCTCGCGGGGCTCGGTGCCACACAGGGACAGGTGCCGGGGGTACCCCAGCTGGCTGTGCCTTGGAGTGCTGGCTGGTCTCCTGTGAGCAGAGGGGAGCTGCCGCCTCTGGGACACTGCTGTCCTCCATCCGCGGGCTGGGGGGGCTGGGGGTCCCGGGAGTGGATGGCCGAACCCCCGCGGCGGCTGAGGACGGCACGAGTCAGGAGGTTTGGGGAGCTGGGGCTTGGCGGGTACGGGCAGGAGGGAGGGGAGGGAAGTGGGGGTGCAGTTCGGAAGCGGCGCCATATGGGCCGCAAATGCCGGCGTGTGGCACACCGGGAGGCTCCGCACACGCGGCTGCCCCGCTCTGCCCCGGGGCTCTGTGCCCACCCCAGGCTGCCACCCGTGCCCGGGCTGCGGCACAGGTAAAACAATCAGGGTGGTCAGTTTCTTGTCCCTCTCTTGCTCCTTGCCCCAGACTGTGGGGCAAGGACAATCCCTGTCTCGGGGAAGTGAGCAGAGCCTTTGGCCCTGCCGCTCGAGGAGAAGCTGCCTGGTTCCCACTGGATGATGGCACAGAGGCAGGAACATGTGAACCCGTGTCCTCATGGCACCTTTTAGTGCCCTCAGGGGACAGACACCTGTGATGCTGAGCCCATGCTCAGCTCTGCTAGAATGCTGCTCCCATCCCTTCTCCCACTCCATCCCGTCCTATCCTATCCCATCCTATCCTATCCTATCCCATCCTATCCTATCCTATCCCATCCTATCCTATCCTATCCCATCCT